>ML388250.1:42402-59105 GCA_005239525.1 Nicotiana knightiana | reverse complement strand
ATGTTAGCTTAGAAAATCATGCCTAGTTGCCCTGAATTGCCTATTTGCTTAAATTGCCTTAATTGCACTACGTGAAGCATGTTAGACTAGAATTACTTGTTGCCTTGTATTTATGCACTCTAATTCTGAACGTCTTCTTGTTGTGGTTGTATATTTACTTTGGGACTACGAGGCGTTATCCTGGGAAATCCCCCTGCATATTTACTTTGGGACTACGGAACGTTATTCCGGGAGACCCCCCTGCATATTTACTTTGGGACTACGGGACGTTATCCCGGGAGATCCTCCTGCATATTTACTTTGGGACTACGGAATGTTATTCTGGGAGATCCCCTGCATATTTACTTTGGTACTACGGGACGTTATTCTGTGAGATCCCCCTACATATTTACTTTGGGACTACGGGACGTTATCCTGGGAGATCCCCCTGCACATTTACTTTGGGACTACGGGACGTTATCCTGGGAGATCCCCCTGCACATTTACTTTGGGACTACGGTACGGTATTCCCGGAGATCCCCCTGCACAGATGATGATCCTTCGTCTATATATATGATGGACTACGGGACGATATCCCGGGAGATCCACTAGATAGTTGAGAAAAGGACTACATGACGGTATCCTGGGAGATCCTCATTGTTACCATTGGTATTGAGCTGTTCATACTCCGTGGTTACTCTGTTCTTGTGTTTTCTTGTTGCCTTGTTTGACCTGCCTTACTTCACTGCTATATTCATTATTACTGTCTGTTTTCATATTGTAAATCCCTATAATATTGTTTGACCTCAGTAGGGCCCTGACCTTCCTCGTCACTACCCGACCGAGGTTAGGCTTGGCACTTACTGAGTACCGCTGTGGTGTACTCATGCCCTTTCCTGCACATGTTTTTCATGTACAGATCCAGGTACCTCCACTCAGGCGCACTATCCTCGAGGTTGAGAGATACATCAGAGACTTCGAGGTACACCTGCCGCGTCTGCAGACCAGGAGTCTCTATCTTATTCCAGCTTTTGTGAAAAGTTTATCCTTCCTTACAGTTGTATAGACATTCTGGAGTTAGAGCAGTGTATTATATTCTGTTAGCCTGTGGTTCCCGTGAGTTTCCGGGTTTTGGGGTGATATTGTAGACTTCCGTATTATTTTGGGTTGTATATGCCAAGCGGCATTTATTTACAGTCCTTCTTTTAGATTTGTTCCGTTTTTACTTAATTATTCCGCAAATTATGTTGATATTCCGCGTTGCTAGGCTTACCTAGTTATAGGGACTAGGTGCCATCACATGTTCATGGAGGGCGAACTGGGGTCGTGACAAGTTGGTATCAGAGCTCTAGGTTCGTAGGAGTCACGGAACACAAGCCGGTTTATTAGAGTCTCGTTGATCGGTACGGAGACGTCTGTACTTATCTACGAGAGACTATGTAACTGTTTAGGAAAAATCTTCACTTCATTGATTTCCTTGTCGTTTTATATTTTTGACATAAATTCTAAACCTCTGTTTTCTATTCTCTCACAGATGGTGAGGATACGTGCTACTCGGGTCTATCAGGCACCCGTGCCCCCTACTGCAGCCGCTAGAGGCCGGGGCGGGGGTAGAGGCCGAGGACGTGCACGTGGTGCAGCGAGAGCACCTGCGCGAGCTTTCGCCGAGGTACCACCAGCAGATCCAGCCGAGGTTCAGACACCTGACACGCCTACTGCCACTACTACTCCAGCCCTTCAGGAGACATTAGCTCAGTTCATGTCCATGTACACCACTCTGGCTCAGGCAGGGTTGCTTCCCCTTGCTGCAGCCACATCTCAGGCCGGGGAAGGAGCACAGAATCCCGCCACCCGCACTCTTGAGCAGCGAGTGCATGTGGAGCAGGTCCCAGAGGTCATTCCTGTGCCGCCTGTAGTGCCAGTTAAGCCCGAGGAAGGGTCAGTTGCTTCAGAGGACGAGCAGCGGAGACTTGAGAGGTTCAAGAAGTATGATCCTCCGGTATTCAATGGGCTAGCATCAGATGATGCCTTGGGGTTTCTAGAGGAGTGTCACCGTATTCTTCGCACTATGGGAATAGCTGGATCTTGTGGGGTTTCCTTTACTACCTTCTAGCTTCGTGGAGCCGCCTATGATTGGTGGCGCACCTATGAGCTAGACAGTCCAGACGACGCTGCTTCACTAACCTGGACCTAGTTCTCAGATATGTTTCTGAGAGAGTTTTTTCCTCAGAGCCTCAGGGACGCATGGCGTGCAGAGTTTTACGCCAGGGTACTATGACAATTTCAGAGTATGTTATCCGTTACACCAGATTGGCTAGGCATGCACCGACTTTGGTTGCTACTGTCCGTGAGAGGGTTCACCGGTTCATTGAGGGTATTGTCCCACCCATCAGATCTAGCATGGCTCGAGAGTTGGAGATGGACATTCCTTATCAGCAGGTAGTGATCATTGCTAGGAGGATCGAGGGTATGCTCGCTAGGGAGCGAGAGGAGAGGGAGGCCAAGAGGTCTCGAGAGTTAGGCCACTACTCTGGTGCCCGTACCCCAGCAGCAGGTCGTTATGGTAGAGGTTATATGGTCCGCCTAGTTCATTCAGCTCTTCCAGCAGCCAGCGGTACCCCAGCTCCACCTAGGCCTCAAGAGCCTTATTATACCCCTCCAGTTTCTAGCGCGCCTCCTGCGCAGGGTGCTTTCAGAGGTCAGTCTAGCAGACCTGACCCTAGATAGTCACAACCGTCACGTCCTCCCAGAGCTTGTTTTGAGTGTGGTGATACACGCCATGTGGTTAGGGATTCAGGCCATGATCACAGCTCCAGCTGCTACCCCACCTGCCCAGCCAGCTAGGGGCAGAGGTCGGGGAGGTAGAGGTCGCCCTCGAAAGGGAGGCCAGGCCAGATATTATGCTATTCCTGATCGTACCGAGGTTGTTGCCTCCGATTCTATCATCACATGTATTATATTGGTTTGTCACAGAGATGCATCGGTTCTATTCGATCCAGGCTCCACGTATTCTTATGTGTCTTCTTATTTTGCTATGGATCTGGGTATAGCCCGAGATTCTTTAGGTTCTCCTGTTTATGTTTCTACTCCTGTGGAGTATTCTCTTATTGTGGACCACGTTTATCGGTCGTGTTTGGTTACTATTCATGGTTTTGAGACCAGTGCGGATTTATTGTTACTCGATATGGTGGATTTTGATATTATCTTGGGCATGGACTGGTTGTCGCCCCATTATGCTATTCTTGATTGTCACGCCAAGACCGTGACGCTGGCTATGCCAGGTGTTCCGTGTGTTGAGTGGGGTAGTACTTTATATCACACTCCCAGTAGAGTTATCTCTTTTCTTAGAGCTCAGCGTATGGTTGAGAAGGGGTGTGCCGCGTATTTGGCTTATGTGAGAGATGTCAATGTTGATACCTTTCTGTTGATTCAGTTCCAGTGGTACGAGATTATCCCAATTTGTTTCCAGCTGATCTTTCGGGTATGCCGCCTGATAGCGACATTGATTTTGGCATTGATTTGTTGCTAGGCACTCAGCCCATTTCCATTCCTCCTTACCGTATGGCTCCTCCTGAGTTGAAGGAGTTGAAGGATTAGTTACAAGAATTGCTTGATAAGGGTTTTATTCGACCTAGTGTTTCACATTGGCGTGCTTCGGTCTTATTTGTGAAGAAAAAAGATGGTTCTATGCACATGTGTATTGATTATCACCAGTTGAACAGGGTTACAATGAAGAACCGTTATCCCTTGCCTCGTATTGATGATCTATTTGACCAGCTTCAGGGCGCACATGTATTTTCTAAGATTGATTTGCGCTCAGGTTACCATCAGTTGAAGATTCGGGAGCCGGATATCCAGAAGACTGCTTTCAGGACTCGGTAAGGCCATTACGAGTTTCTAGTTATGTCATTCGGGCTGACTAATGCCCCCACAACATTTATGCATTTGATGCACAGTGTGTTCAGGCCATATCTCGACTCATCCGTCATTGTTTTCATAGATGATGTTCTTATTTACTCCCGGAGTCAGGAAGATCATGAGTAGCACCTGAGGACAGTGGTTCAGACCTTGAGAGAGAAGAAGTTGCATGCAAAGTTCTCAAAATGTGAGTTTTGGTTGAGTTCTGTGGCATTCTTAGGCCACGTGGTATTGAGTGAGGGCATTCGAGTGGATCCGAAGAAGGTAGAGGCCGTGCAGAGTTGGCCCAGGCCATCCTCAATTACAGAGATTCGCAGTTTCCTTGACTTGGCAGGTTACTACCGTCGTTTTGTGGAGGGATTTTCATCGATTGCAGCCCCTATGACTAGATTGACCCAGAAGGGTGCTCCATTTCAGTGGACAGAGGAGTGTGAGGCGAGCTTTCAGAAGCTCAAGACAGCTTTGACTACAGCCCCAATCTTGATATTGCCTACTGGTTCGGGGTCTTATACAGTTTATTGTGATGCCTCGCGAGTTGCCTTGGAGCAGTGTTGATGCAGGACGGTAGGGTGATTACCTACGCGTCCAGACAGTTGAAGATGCATGAGAAGAATTACCCTGCCCATGACCTTGAGTTAGCTGCCATTGTTCATGCCTTGAANTTTGCAGCACATATTCAGGCAGAAGGATCTAAATTTGCGCCAGCGTAGATGGTTAGAGTTGCTAAAGGACTATGACATCACTATATTATACCACCAGGGGAAGGCCAATGTGGTGGCCGACGCCTTGAGTCGCCGGGCGGAGAGTTTGGGGAGTTTTGTATACCTTCATGCAGCTGAGAGGCCTCTAGCCTTAGATGTTCAATCCTTATCCACTCAGTTCGTGAGATTGGATCTTTCTGAGCCTTACCGGGTATTATCTTATGTGGTTTCTCGGTCTTCCTTATTCGATCGTATCAGGGAGCGGCAGTACGATGATCCTCATTTACTTGTCCTCAAGGACACGGTCCAGCACAGTGATGCCAGAGATGTGGCCATTGGAGATGACGGGGTATTGAGGATGCAGGGTCGGATTTGTGTGCCCAATGATGGGCTTTGGGAATTGATTTTAGCAGAGGCCCATAGTTCGCGGTATTCCATCCATCCGGGTACTGCGAAGATGTATCAGGATTTGAGGCAGCACTATTGGTGGCGAAGAATGAAGAAGGATATAGCAGAGTTTGTAGCCAAGTGCCTCAACTGTCAGCAGGTCAAATGTGAGCATCAGAGACCGGGAGGGTTACTTCAGCAGATTGAGCTTCCAGAGTGGAAGTGGGAGCGGATCACCATGGACTTTGTGGTTGGACTTCCTCGGACTTTGAGGAAGCATGATGCTTTTTGGGTGATTGTGGATCGGCTGACCAAATCAGCCCATTTCATTCCGGTACTGACTACTTATTCATCGGAGCGGTTGGCGGAGATTTATATTCGGGAGATCGTTCATCTGCATGGTATTCCAGTTTCTATTATTTCAGACAGAGGTACTCAGTTCACTTCATGGTTCTGGAGACCTGTTCAGCAGGAGTTAGGTACCAGGGTGGAGTTGAGCACAACATTTCACCCCCAGACGGACGGACAGTCCGAGCGCACTATTCAGATTCTTGAGGATATGCTCCGTGCCTGTGTGATTGAGTTTGGAGGGTCTTGGGATCAGTTCTTGCCATTGGTGGAGTTTTCTTACAACAAGAATTATTAATCCAGCATTTAGATGGCGCCGTATGAGGCTTTATATGGTAGGAGGTGCAGATCTCCCGTGGGTTGGTTTGAGACGGGTGAGGCCAGGCTATTAGGCACACAGTTGGTTCAGGATGCACTGGAGAAGATCAAGGTGATTCAGGATAGACTCTGTACACCCCAGTACAGACAAAAGAGTTACGCGGACCGGAAGGTTCGTGATGTTTCATATATGGTCGGAGGGCGGGTTCTGCTTCGGGTTTCGCCTATGAAGGGCGTTATGAGATTTGGGAAGAAAGGGAAGTTGAGTCCAAGGTTTATTAGCCCTTTTGAGATATTGAGGCGTGTTGGGGAGGTTGCTTATGAGCTTGTCTTACCTCCACGCTTGGCAGGATTTCATCCGGTATTTCATGTTTCGATGCTCCGGAGGTATCACGGTGACCCGTCTCATGTCTTGGATTTCAGCTTAGTCCAATTGGACAAGGATCTATCATATGTTGAGGAGCCTGTAGCTATATTGGACATGCAGGTCAAAAAGCTCAGGTCGAAGAACATTGCTTCAGTAAAGGTTCAGTGGCGGGGTCAGCCGGCCGAGGAGGCGACCTGGGAGACCGAGCAGGATATGCGCAGCAGTTACCCTCATCCTTTCACTACTTCATGTATGTCTTTATGCTCGTTCGAGGACGAACAAATTTTTAAGTGTAGGAGGATGTGACGACCCGGTCGGTTGTCTTAAGAATTAATGCCCCGATCCCCTGTTAACTGTTTTCCCCAAGTCTATTTCTACTAAATTGAATTGCCGGGACGTTCGATTTTGAGTTTCAGAGAGTTTTGGGACATTTAATCCCTAAATGAGAGCTTAAGTTTTGGAAAGTTGCCCGTAGTCGGAGCAGTGTGAATACGGACTCGGAATGGAAATCCGATGGTTCCGTTAGCTCCGTTAGGTGATTTCGGGGTTGGGAGCGTGTTCGGAATGTATTTTGGAAGCCCATAGCTCATTTAGGCTTAAAATGCCGAAGTTTGAATTTTTGGAGTTTTCGGTCCGATAGTGAATTGTTTATCCGAGGGTCGGAATGGAATTCCAGAAGTTGCAGTAGTTCCGTCATGTCATTTGGGATGTGAAAATTTGGGAATTTGCTGCTTCTGAACTAGGCCTCTTCTGGTGTCTTCGCACCTGCGAAGGTTTTTCCGTAGGTGCGGACTCGCAGGCGCGTGGGCCTTGATCGCATGTGCGACAAGGGGAGTTTTGGCCAGTGGTCGCAGGTGCGACCAAACGACCGCAGGTGCGACCAAACGACCGCAGGTGCAGCCCCAGTGCAACTTAAGTGATTTCCGCACCTGCGATGCTTTTTCCGCAGGTGCGGTACCGCAGGTGCGGTGATCAAGCCCGTAGGTGCGGATTGTCTATGTGATTTATTCCAAAAATTCGAGAGTTGATCTCATTATTCTAAAAATCAGGTGGGAGCTCAAGAAGTGGCGATTTTCTGTGGGTTTTGAAGAGAAGGATCATAGGTAACATTTTCTAATCCTAATTCGTTATTAGCCCATTAATCCCGTTGTTTTCTTTAGTTTAATTATCAAAAATGGGGGAAAACCATAGGAAAGGGATGAGATTTTCCCAATCCGAGATTCTGAAAAATTATGGGGTTTTTGGCATCGGATTTCGATTGTTTCTGGTTGAATGAGTTTGTGAGTGAATGGGTGTCCGAAAAATATAACTTGTACCCGATTTCGAGACGTGGCCCGAGGGGAATTTTTGTCATTTTATATAATTTCGCGCCTTAGCTTGAATTAAACAGTAAAAATCAGTTGCATGAGATGTTATTTACGATATGTAATTGAATTGTATAGATTTGGGCCATTTGGAGTCGGATACTCGTGGCAAAAGTGTGGTTTCAAGTTGATATTGAGCCGGTTCGAGGTAAGTGGCTTGTCTAACCTTGTGTGGGGGACCTTACCCCTTAGGATGTGATATTTGGTAATTGAATGCCTTGTACGTGAGGTGACGAACGCGTAATTGTGCTAATTGTTGAAAATCCGGTTTTACTTGTTGCCTTGTATTTATGCACTTTAATTCTTGTTGTGGCTGCATATTTACTTTGGGACTACGGGACGTTATCCCGGGAGATTCCCCTGCATATTTACTTTGGGACTACAGAACATTATTCCGGGAGATCCCCCTGCATATTTACTTTGGGACTACGAGACGTTATCCCAGATCCCCCTGCATATTTACTTTGGGACTACGGGACGTTATCCCGGGATATTCCCCTGCATATTTACTTTGGGACTACGGGACGTTTTTGGGAGATCCCCCTGCATATTTACTTTGGGACTACGGGATGTTATCCCGGGAGATCCTCCTGCATATTTACTTTGGTTCTACGGGACGTTATCCCGGGAGATCCCCCTGCACATTTACTTTGGGACTACAGGACGTTATCCCGGGAGATCCCCCTGCACATTTACTTTGGGACTACGGGACGTTATCCCGGGAGATCCCCCTGCACATTTACTTTGGGACTACAGGACGTTATCCCGGGAGATCCCCCTGCACATTTACTTTGGACTATGGGTCGGTATCCCGGGAGATCCCCCCTGCACAGATGATGATCCTTCGGCTATATATATGATGGACTACGGGACGGTATCCCGGGAGATCCACTAGACAGTTGAGAAAAGGACTACAGGACGGTATCCTGGGAGATCCTCATTGTTACCATTGTTATTGAGCTGTTCGTACTCCGTGTTTACTTTGTTCTTGTGTTTTCTTGTTGCCTTGTTTGACCTGCCTTACTTCACTGCTGTATTCATTATTACTGTCTGTTTCATACTGTAAATCCCTATAATATTGTTTGACCTCAGTAGGGCCCTGACCTTCCTCGTCACTACCCGACCGAGGTTAGGCTTGGCACTTACTGAGTACCGCTGTGGTGTACTCATGCCCTTTCTTGCGCATGTTTTTCATGTGTAGATCCAGTACCTCCACTCAGGCACACTATCCTCGAGGTTGAGAGATACAACAGAGACTTCGAGGTACATCTGCCGCGTCTGCAGACCAGGAGTCTCTATCTTATTCCAGCTTTTGTGAAAAGTTTATCCTTCCTTACAGTTGTATAGACATTCTGGAGTTAGAGCAGTGTATTATATTCTGTTGGCCTGTGGTTCCCGTGAGTTTCCGGGTTTTGGGGTGATATTGTAGACTTCCGTATTATTTTGGGTTGTATATGCCAAGCGGCATTTATTTACAGTCCTTCTTTTAGATTTGTTCCGTTTTAACTTAATTATTCCGCAAATTATGTTGATATTCCGTGTTGCTAGGCTTACCTAGTTATAGGGACTAGGTGCCGTCACGACATGTTCATGGAGGCGAACTGGGGTCGTGACATCATTTCCCTGCTTTTTGTGTCTGCTAATTTCAAAAATAGTAAATAGATCGAGTCCTAAATGGTGTTTTTCTTTTTTAAAAAAGTAAAATGAAATAAATAAAAAAGAATAATCATAATTTCATATAGCTTATGAAAGTACTGACCCCTTTTTATCTTATTCTTAGGTTCACCATGAATTTTCCACAAAGAAGCAGTTAGAAAAGGGTAAGGGACGGGACACCTCCTATGTTCTTGATAAGAGATAAGACACCGAGTAGTCTCTGTAATTGGTGGGCTAGTTTTGCGACATGGGAACGGAATCAAGTATTTAAACACCTCAAGTTCCTCACAAACATCATGGAGATTAAGCCTAACAGAGATGTAATCGAGGTTCTAGTAGGTTTTTGGGACCCCCTGAACAATGTCTTCAGGTTCAAAGATTGTGAAATGACGCCTACATTGTAAGAATTAGGTGGGTTTACCGTATTAGGGAGGGACCTTCGTGGGAAAAAGCCTGCTGCTCTGAGAAAAGTTGGTGTGAACAACTTTTTGAAAAAGTTATGCCTCCGTCGATTCCAATGGGTTGCTTGGACGAAGGTTGGGTTCGTTGGAATATCTCTATGACAGATTTGGGGACGAGAAAGGGTTTGAAAACTTCCCGGGCAAGTAATTCGTCAACCAATTGAGTTACGATGCATGGAGGGAGTTGAGAGTCTTCGCGTTCATGATATCATTTCTGGGGATCATAGTCTTTCTAGAGCGTGGTGGGCGCATAAGAATTCGATAGCTGTGGTAGTCTCATTTTTACAAAGTAGCGAGGATCACACCATTCTTCCCATGATTCTGGGTGATATTTTTCGAGCTTTGATTAGCTTCCAAGAGGGTGAATATTACTTCGAGGGATGCAACATTCTGATGCATATGTGGTTCATAGAGCACCCTTATCATCATCCAATAGTATTAAATTCCAATGACAATTGGCTGAATTACATTGGATGTCACCCAGACAGGGCCGCAAGTTGTAATCTTCCAGAAGGGGTGAGGGCTTGGCGGACATTGCTCGGTTCATTGAGTGCTGATAGAATAACTTGGAACTATTATTGGTTCCCTTCTGCTAGGGTCATGCATATGTCGACGTATCGTCTGCTCTTCATACTCATGGGTTTCAGAGGTTTCCAACCCTATGCACCCCTACACGTCATCTGCCAGCTAGGGAGAGAGAAAAAGAGGCCCCCGACTGAGGACATGCGTCCGTTCGTGTGGGAATTCAAGGTAGAGGAACCTCCAAGGGAGTCATATGCACAAAAGGATTGGTTTGGTGGTCTATTTTCTGATTTGGACGAGATGTTAGATGATCGTGAACGTGGGGAGGTAAGCCTCACATACCTTGAGTGGTTTCACAACCAGGCTATCCTGGAGCAAAGGCCAGAAAGATCCATACGTCATGATGTTGATTGGGAAGAAGAGATCGAGGCCAGAGTTAGAGAAACCAGAAGGGAAGTAACACTAGAGTTCCAATCCTGTATTGACATTTTACAAGAAAATAAAGGCATTCCGGAGACAGCCATGGACATACAACAGGTTGATTTCGAGCGGGAAAAGGCTAAGTGGGCACAAGAGAGGCGATCACTCAGAGCTCAAATTAGGCAGAAAAAAGTGATCACTACCGCTCAACAACAGGAAGAAAGACAAGCCCAGTTCAAGGTGGTCCGTGATCATGAGCGCAGGGGTTTTGCTCCATTAATACAAGGTCTGAGGGATCAAATAGGGGGAGTTGAGTCAAGCAAGGAGTTCCAGATCACGGAGTTTGAAATAGAAAGACATCACTACCAAAGTATGATCAATCGGTTGGATGGGGAGTCACTGGAAATTCGGCGCCAAAGAGATATGGCCTTGGAGTGCGAGCGAGATGCACTAGATCTAGCTGAGACCCGTGGTCAACAAAATCAAGAGTTTCACTTGGATCAGGAACACATTAAGGGAAAGATCCTCGAGGTAGCCACATATACCTCCCGAGCTTGCAGGAGTTGTCAGGGAATGACGCCCGAACGATTTGTTAAAGTATCATTGAACGTCGCCCCTCACATATCTGCAGATTTAGATAGGATATTGTTTAACCAAAGAATTATACTCTTTTACTAAAGCTTATTTTAAGATGAATACGGGTTACTGATAATCAAGATAATGAAGAAAAATGAATAATAGACAGTATTGCAGAAATAAGAAACCGAAGTTAATTGTATTCGAGAACCAGATGCCTTTACAAGCTGTATTCCCATCCCTTATATTGGAGATTCTTAAAACGTACGACTCTTGCTATGGTTACTCATTAATGACTAATTATGACATTAATGAGGCGTTACAAAGGATAACGGTAATATGGGTTCGGTTACATAACGTTCGAGTAATCAATTGTGGGTCCTTGAATCTGCCCGTAGCTTTATCTAGATTCATTCTGACCGTGCCTCTCTCCCGTTTTGGTCAAGTTGAGTTTCCCTTGGCTGATAAGTTCATGGGTTTGCTGAACTGTGCCTCTTTGTATCGTATCTCTTCAAAGAATCACATCCAGCTGTCACGTTTTCCTGTGTCCACGTGACTAGCTGAGTTGTCAAAAGCTGGATTACGTGTGAAACTCTTTTTTACCAATACAGATAGTCCCCCCACTTACCATATATTTAACGATTAATATTTGGTAAGTGGATATTCATTTATGGCGGGAATATTTTGCCGCCGCTTTTCCTTGAATCATTGTATCCTTCTCTGCACCATAGGCGTCGTTTGTCACTTCCATTTAATGCTCATATCACATGTCCTTTTCGGATTGGTTCTGCATTTACTCGGCATCTTTTAGGGCTTTTTGCGGCTATGCCAGTCCAGAAGTGACATCTTCAATTATAACTTTTCATCATTATTTTCCTTTTTCTTCATGTTTGACGGTTGTCTTAAAGTATAAATACATGTTTTCTTTTCTTTGCTTCCACGAAACACTTTTCTAACTTTGTCTTTTGTAAAGAACTTTCTTCTTTGCCTTTGTAAACATGTCTTCTTCAAACCAACCTCAAAGAGTAATAGATATTGAAAGTTTAGCGCCATCTTCTGCTCCGACTAGGAGTCGGAAGGGTGGTAGACTTAGAAGTCTAGGATCCACTCCTTCGAGGGGCTCCTCTTCTTCTCAGATAGTTCTTCCTCCTTCCACTAGATCTCCAGTTTCTCCGAGATTTAGGGTTTTTCGGTCTTTGTCTAGAGGTAGAGGCGAACGCCTTCGTGAACCTGGAGTCGATAAAATTATCCCTGCTGAGTTTGTTTTTGCTAGGGATAGTCAAGTTCTTGTAGATCAATCTTCTACTCTTGACAGTGTCGAAAGATATCCAACCCTTATAACTGAGGGTCAGATTTCCCTTGTTCGGAGGGAGTGCTTTTGGAAGTCTGACTTTCCTATTTATATTCCGAACAGTAATCAAAGAATAACGTCTTACAAGACGGGATATTCTTTTGTTTATACGTATCCTTTCACTTTAGGGTTTAGATCCCCCATTGACCCAGTTATAATTGAGTTTTGCCATTTTTCAATATCTGCTTAGGACAAGTTGACCCGCTTGTGTGGCAAGTTTTCGCGTGTCTTAGGAGTTTGGATTATTTAGCCTCGGTTCCTTTTCTCTTAGAAGTAATACTTCTTTAGATGGATGGCGTTCCAGCTTGTTGGTAGAACTCTGCCGTCCATAGCTTCCAACTCATAGGCGCCTTTCCCAGCTATGCCTTGGATTTTGTAAGGTCCTTCCCAGTTTGGATTTAGCTTTCTTTCACCTGCTTCTTTCGTCGATTGAAAGACTTTTTTGAGGACGAAGTCCCCAAATTTGAAGTACCTAAGATGAGCTTTACGGTTGTAATAATGCTCTATGATTTGTTTTTGAGCTGCCATCCGTATCAATGCTGCTTCTCTCCGTGTTTCGAACAGGTCCAAGTTGGTCTTCAATTCATCATCGTTTTCTCCCTCCGTGGCTGTTGAGAACCTTATGCTTGGTTCACCAATCTCCACAGGTATTAAGGCTTCTGAGCCATAAACAAGTGCGAACGAGTTTCTCCCTTGGCTATTTTTGAAGTTGTTCTGTATTCCCATAGTACCGCTGGTAACTCATCAGGTCAATTTCCTTTGGCTTTATCCAACCGCTTGTTTAGATTGTTGATTATGACCTTATTCATTGACTCACCCTGACCATTAGCCACGGGGTTGTACGACGTTGAAGTGATCCGCTACTTTTGAAGAATTCTGTGATTTGCGAGCCTATGAATTGTGGGCCATTATCACACACGATTTCCTTTGGTATTCCAAAGCGACATATTATGTTTCGCCATAAGAAGCTTTTAACTTCCTTTTCTCGCACTTGTTTGAACGCTTCTGCCTCTACCCATTTTGTAAAATAGTCGGTTAGTACGAGTAAAAACCATACCTGTCCTTTAGCTGTGGGAAGAGGTCCCACTATGTCCATACCCCATTTCATGAAAGGCCATGGGGATATTATTGGATGTAATAATTCTGCTGGTCGATGCATGTTATTGGCAAACCTTTGGCATCCGTCACATTTGGATACGAAATTCTCGGCTTCTTCTTCCATTTTAGGCCAATAGTATCTGGCTATGATTAGTGTTTTCACTAAGGATCTCGCCCCTGAGTGATTTCCATATTGTCCTTCGTGGACTTCTTTCATCACAAATTTTATTTGGTTAGGTCCGAGGCATTTAGCTAGGGGTCCTCCGAACATCTTGCGATAAAGTGAGTTGCGAATAAGGCAGTACCGTGCAGCTTTGCGGCAAAGTGCTTGAGCTGCTTTCCTGTCTTCAGGTACGGTGCCATTATGCAAAAAATTAAGAATTTCGTTTCTCTACTCCCAGGTTAGGTTTTTGAAAGTTACCTCATTCCTGTCTGCTCTATTATTGAATGAAATAGTTGAACGACAATTGTATTGTCTTTGTTCATTACTTCCGTGACTACTGCGAAGTTAGCTAATGCATCTGCTTCTGCATTTTCCTCTCTAGGTATTTGCATTACCTTCCATGTTTTGAATTGTCTCACGAGCTCTCGTGCTTTTTCAAGATACTGTTGCATTCGAGTCTCTCGAGCGATGTAAGTCCCCTGTATCTGATTTACTACCAGTTGGGAGTCGTTGTTGATCACAATTTGCTCGATTGAGAGCTCTCGTGCGAGTTCAAGCCCTGCAATAACAGCTTCGTACTCTGCTTCATTGTTAGTTATAGGATAACACTTGATAGCTTGCCGTGTCTTTTCACCCGTGGGTGATATCAAGACTATGCCTAAGCCGGCGCCTTTTATATTTGAAGAACCATCGGTGAACAAGGTCCATAGGCCTGGATTAACACCGTTAAAGAGTTGTAACTCTTTTTCTACTTCAGATACAATGCTATTACTAAAGTCAACAACAAAATCAGCTAGTATTTGAGACTTAATTGCAGTCCTAGGCTGATAGATTATTTCATGCTCACTTAATTCTATGGCCCACTTGGCTAATCTTCCTGACAATTCCTGTTTATGCAGAATATTTCTTAAAGGATATGAGGTCACAACGGTGATTGGGTGGCATTGAAAATATGGTCATAATTTTCTAGATGCCATTATTAAAGCTAAGGCTAACTTTTCCAGATGTGGATATCTAGTCTCAGCATCTAGCAAAGTTTTACTTACATAATAGATAGGTGATTGTTTACCTTTTTCTTCTCTTACCAATACTGCACTTACAACAATCTCTGAGACAGCCAGGTAGATGTACAATCTTTCCCCTTCTTTTGGCTTTGAAAGCAGTGGTGGTTTCGATAGATAAATCTTCAGGTTCTTGAGGGCTTGCTGACATTCCTCAGTCCATTCGAACTGATTCTGCTTTTTGAGAACTGAGAAGAATTTAAAACTTTTTTTGGAGGATTTACCCAAAGCTGCTATTCTCCCTGTCAGTCTTTGAACTTCCTTTTTATTTGTTAAAATATCAGGTATTTCTTCTATAACTTTAATTTGAGCGGGATTTACCTCTATTCCTCTGTTTGACACAAGGAAACCCAAAAATTTACCTGATTGCACTCCAAAAGCACATTTCTGTGGATTTAACTTCATATTATACCTGCGTAGAATATCAAAATCAGTATAGAGATGCTGGAAATGGTCTTGTGCTTGTGTTGATTTTACCAACATATCATCAATATAGACTTCCATCGTCTTTCCAAGATGTTCTTGGAACATTTTAGTCACTAACCTTTGATAGGTGGCTCCAGCATTTTTTAAGCCAAAAGGCATAACTTTATAACAGTAAGTCCCCCTGTTTGTAATGAAGGAAGTTTTTTCCTCATATGAGGGATTCATTTTAATCTGATTATAACTAGAATATGCATCTAAGAAGCTTAATAATTCATGACCTGCTGTGTCATTAATCATTTGATCTATATGTGGCAATGTGAATGAATCTTTGGGGCATGCTTTATTTAAGTCAGTATAATCTACACATACTCTCCACTTGCCATTCTTTTTAGGTACTACCACGGTGTTTGCTAACTAGTTAGGGTACGTTACCTCTCGTATCGAACCAATCTTCAAGAGTTTCTGTACCTCTTCGTTGATCACTTGGTTCTTGAATGATCCTTGCTTTCTTTTCTTCTCTTCGGTGGGTCCTAGCCTCGTGCCTATATACACTCTCTGCTCATGCTTTTGTTCAGATAACGGAACAACTTCGAGATCCTCCGTAGTTGTTTTGATGTGCTCATCTTCCTCCGGTTCACGAATGACGTCCGGTCTGGAATCTGCATCTGTGTGGTATAGTACATCTTCCGTGGTAACTTGACTCTCCTTCTCGTAAGTATTTTCTTGCGTACCTGTTTCAGCAATAATTCCTTCCGTACCTATTTGGGTAGTAATTTCTTCCATGCTTGTTTGGGCTGTGCTACCTGCTTGGGAGATTCCCTCATCTCGTAATTCTTCCACCTCTATTTTCTTGTTGTAGTGTACCACCGAGTTTATATTTCTTGCGGTATGCTGATCTCCTTTGATTTGTTGAATCCCCCATTCAGAGGGAAATTTAATTACCTGATGCAACATGGAGGGTATAGCTTTTATATCGTGGATGCATGGCCTTCCAATGATCACGTTATAAGCCATGTCAGTATCGATGACTTGGAGCCTGGCACTTTTGATCACCCCCTCAGCATAAGTGCTAAGCTCAATTTCTCCTTTTGTTATAAACGTAGAGTTGTCAAAACCTGATATGGCTCGCGCTTTTGGGATTACTTGATTCTCCAGTAGCATTTCTTCCACGACTCTTAGCAAAATGATATTGACTGAACTGCCTGGATCAATCAACACTCTTTTTACGTTAGTGTCATGAATAAGTAAATATATTACCAGAGCATCGTTGTGCGGAAGCATTAATCCGATGATATCTGCATTATCGAAGGTTATATCGTCTTCTTCCATATTTTCAAGAGCCCATTTCCCATGTGTAATTGTGAACTTTGTGGTTGTTTTCCAAACCACTCCGTTTACTTCTTCACCCCCGTGTATCACGTTGACAGTTCATTTTGGAGAAGGAGGCTTTGGGGGCTCCTGCCTATTCCTCATGTATACCTGTTTACCTTTATCACTAAACAATTCTGTTAAATAGCTCTGTTTTAATAAATTTTCTACTTCACCTTGTAAAAATCTGCAATCCGCAGTTTTGTGCCCATGATCGTT
>ML388250.1:0-42168 GCA_005239525.1 Nicotiana knightiana | reverse complement strand
TACCTATTTTTACCTGATCTTCTATCTGATTCAGGACGTCTGGATCTGGAATGATCTTCATCTCTCGAACGAGCAATGATATCTTCTTCTATTCTGAGTTTAGTACTTACCTGTTATATACATCGTTCTATGTTGTAACGGGGAATTCTCTTAGACTCTCCTTAAGTCGTCTCGTGGCTTCTGAGCTTTTATCATTCAGATTGCTTGCAAATGCCATGGCTGCCCAATTATCAGGCACCCTGGGTAACTGCATTCTTTCTCGTTGAAACCTATCTACAAACTCACGGAGTAGTTCCGTGTCTCCTTGTTTTATTTTGAATATGTCTTCCATTCTCTTCTCAACTTTTTGTGCACCAGAGTGTGCTTTTATAAACAAATCTGCAAGCTCAGCAAAAGAGTCAATAAAATTTTTAGGGAGAAGAGAATACCAGGTCAGGGCCCCTTTGGTAAGTGTTTTCCCAAATTTTTTGACAAGGACTGATTCAATCTCTTGTTTTGTTAAGTCGTTGCCTTTTACCCCAGTAGTGAAAGCAGTCACATGGTCGCGTGGGTCAGTTGTTCCATCATATTTGGGAACGTCAGGCATTTTAAACTTCTTGGGTATAGGCAAGGGTGCCGCACTTGGCTTCCAAGGTTGTTGAGAATATCTATCAACATCGATGCCTTTGATGATAGGTGGTACTCCAGGAATTTGTTCGATGCGATCGTTCTGCTCCTTCATCTGTTTCTGCATGGTTAGCAGTAAATTTTGTAATTCTGAGTTATTAGATATACCTGGTCTCGTTTCGAGAGATTCATTAGGAGTATCTCCTCTTCCTGAGTTTGCCAACCCAGATTGAGGATTTTCCATGGTGATGGTGTTGTTGGGGGGTGGCATCGGCGGTGTAGGTAATGCTGCCGGTGATTCTCTCGCAAATTCTTGCAAAGCTTGGATCACATACTCTGCAATCATTTGCTTTACACGATCTTGTTCCATAGTTTGATCATTAACACCATTGTTGTTATTGGATCATTCTGGGGATTGTTCCCTCGAACCACGTGGGGTTCCTGAAGGCGATGGAACTGGGGTTCTACTCCTTTGCTGGTTGTTGTCGTTGGGGTTTGACATAATTCAGAGGATATCACTTGAAATGTAAACAAAGATTATCAGATTCCCGGTAACAGAACCAATTTATTTAACCAAAGAATTAGATTCTTTGACTAAAGCTTATTTTTAAGATGAATACGGGTTACTGATAATCAAGATAATGAAGAAAAATGAATAATATATAGTATTGCAGAAATAAAAAATTGAAGTTAATTGTATTCGAGAACCAGATGCCTTTACAAGCTGTATTCCCCTCCCTTATATAGGAGATTCTTACAACGTATGACTCTTGCTATGGTTACTCATTAATGACTAATTATGACATTAATGAGGCATTACAAAGGATAACGGTAATTGGGGTTCGGTTACATAACTTTCGAGTAATCAATTGTGGGTCCTTGAATCTGCCCATAGATTTGTCTAGATTCATTCTGACCGTGCCTCTCTCCCGTTTTGGTCAAGTTGAGTTTCCCGTAGCTGATAAGTTCGTGGGTTTGCTGAACCGTGCCTCTTTGTACCGTATCTCTTCAAATAATCACATCCAGCTGTCGAATTTTCCTTTGTCCACGTGACTGGCTGAGTTGTCAAAAGATGGCTTAGGTGTGAAACTTTTTTTTACCAATACAGATATACCACGACGTTGGGGGTCAGCCGCAGGAATAAGCTCCATGACTACAATAATTCTGGTGGATTATCTTGAAGAATTTTAGATCTTCTTTTAGCTGGCAGTCCATTTTGACTGTTCCTATGTGGTCTTTGAGTATGTAAGAGTCTTTTGTTGTTTTGAGTCTTGTTATTTTGCCCTTTTTCTTAAAAAGTCTATTTGAGTCAAGTCTGGTCTTGTTTAAATGGTTATCTTTATGTAATTCTTGTTATTGAGTCTTGTATAAAAAAATAAAAATCAATGAAAAAGATTTTGTTTTAGAAAAAAATTCGAAAATGAACCAAAAATGTTTGTTTTGTACAAAAAAAAGAGGGCCGTGTCCCTGAACTACGTAATGATCTGATTCATGCGGCGACATGATGCGTAGGCAACCCCTAAAAGGTTCGATCGAAATATTTCAATAAGGGAACAAAATGAGGTGGTTGAGAAGAAGAGCCAAAAAAAAAAGAGAAGGAGAAAGAGAGAAAAAATAAAATAAAATAAAAATTGAGAGCGTTAATAAGCAGCAGCCTTATAAGCAGGGATGAAACATGACGCCTTCCAAAAGCATGTTAGAAATGGTGACAATGTTAGGAACATAGCATATTACGTGTGATTTATATATGTAAAATGCTTAACCCTAACACGTTTGTTGTCTCTTATATAGTAAGCTTAAGGTGGTTGGTTTGTGGTGAAACTGGAAACACATCATTATTTCACCAGATCTAAAGGAAAGGTACCAATGGCTAATAATGATGAAATCGAGTTGGTCAGTAACGACCCCCACAGTCAGTCAGTTGAGCAAGAATTGGAGGAAGTAAGAAGATTAAAACAAGAACTGTCTGATGTATATCAGGCTTGGGTCTCCGGTCAGCCTGCGCCTCAGGTCCCTCAGAAGGAACTTCTACTGTACCCCTGGATACTCAACCACCACTCCATGCAACGAGTGATCACATTCTACCACCAGGGTATGTGCCAAACTACAGCTTCCATGCCGCGCCTGGAACCTCTAATGTGCGACCTCCAGCCGCACCGGTCAGGAACACCCCTCTTGTCGTGTCTGGCGCGCCGGTATATACAATCCCACCACCACCTCCTGTGATGAGGCCAAACAACGAGCCACCATATCATGCTTGTGATGGCCAATACTACTCTCCAAATATGGCTTTCAGGGTCTCGGCTCCATAAAACCAGACTCCTCACTACGAGTCCTTGATGGAAAATGAAAAGCTGACCAAGACAGTTGAGCCAGATGAGATGGCCAGGAAGATGAAAAGTCTGGAACAAAACATAAAGAACATACAAGGACTAGTTGGTCACAAAAATGTATCTTTCAGTGATCTATGAATGTTCCCTCACATCCATTTTCCACCAGGGTTCAAGACCCCAAAATTTGAGAAGTATGATGGACACGACGACCCCATCGCCCACTTGAAAAGGTACTGCAACTAGCTGAGGGGTTCAGGTGGAAAATAAGAATTGTTGATGGCTTATTTTGGGGAAAGTCTTGTGGGGGTAGCCTCAGAATGGTTCATCGACCAAGATATCTCTCACTGGTATGTCTGGGACGACATGGATCAGGACTTTATCAAACAATTCCAGTACAACATAGATATTGCATCAGATCGCAATTCCCTGTCCAATATGAAGAAGAAGCCGACTGAAAACTTTAGGGAGTATGCAATCAAGTGGAGGGAGCAAGCGGCTAGAGTCAAGCCACCCATGGATAACCATGAGTTGATCGCTGCTTTTTTGGAGGCTCAAGAGCCTGATTACTTTCAGAACATGATGTCCGTAATAGGTAGACCTTTTGCAGAAGCAATCAAAATAAGGGATTTGTCGAAAATGGCCTCAAGACTGGCAGAATTATAAGTCAATCTGCTCTCAAAGCCACTACTCAAGCTATCCAAAATGGGTCGGGAAGTTTGGCAAATAGAAAGAAGAGAGATGAAGGGTCCATGATGACTTCGAAATCCAGGGAAGTTCAAAGAGGGGCATCACACCTTATGCGCAAGTTCATCAGGGGAAATCCAGCTACCCTCAACATTATTATCCTCCACCAATTCCTTAATACTCTATGGGCCCACCACCATATACAATGTTTAATGCTCAATCCTACGTTCGGCCTCCCAATCAGAAAGTACGGGCACCGGCTCCAAGGATCCCCCGGCCTCAGTAGCAAAATTTTCAGGCACCCTACAATGCTCGTCCTAGGCAGGATTATGGTCGAGAGCAGAGGCCGGCGGAAAAATTCACTACATTGGCTGAATCATACTCTAGTTTATTCCAGAAGCTAAAGCAAATAGGCGTGATCGAACCCATCGCTCCCCACCATATACATTCTGATTCACATGGATTTCAAGAAAATGCTAGATGTGAATATCATTCAGGTGCCCCGAGACATAGCACTGATGACTGTTGGACTCTGAAAAGAGCCATAGAAAGACTAATTACTAAAAAACGGATTGTAGTGACAAATGACAAGGGCCTTCCTAATGTGACCAACAACCCCTTGCTAGTACATAATGATGTTCATTTTGTTGGAATGATTAGCCTAGATCAAGAAGGCAAGCCGGTTGGTCGAGCGGAAATGACAGCAGGAACGATGCAAGAGGGAACCAAACTGGAAGTCAATCCAAGCCGAGACGTGCCGTTGATTGTGAAAGGCGCCCCGAGCTTAGAAAAGGTAACTTTATTTGTTCCCAAGGTCTCGATATTGGAAGTTCTCTCCAGTGTTCCAAGCCCAAGTTTGTATGTCCTTGGAGGCTACCCCAACACAAAGCAGAATCAGGGTGGTATGAAGGGTATAACAGAGCTGATCATGATCAAACCTGCTGTGCAACCCCCTATGACAAACACGAAAACCATTCCTTGGAACTACAACAAAACTGTGATGACCTACAAAGGCAAGGAAATCATAGAAGAAGTGGGGGAAACTGGAGGTTTGACTCGATCGGGGAGGTTTTACTCTCCAGAAGAGTTGAGGAAGGCCAAGAAAGTCAGAGAAAGCCAATTGCCAATAAAGAAACCAGTCACTGAAGAAGAGGCAGAAGAGTTTTTGAAGAAGATGAAAGTTCAGGATTACTCAATCATTGACCAGCTGAGAAAGACTCCTGCCCAAATTTCTCTACTATCTCTGCTCATACATTCAAAAGAGCATGCTCGTATGCTAATCAAGATCCTAAACGAGGCACATGTATCAGAGAAGACAACAATTAATCAGTTAGAGAAGATGGCTGATAGATTTTTTGAGGTGAACATAATCACCTTTACTGATTATGAACTCCCTGAAGAAGGAGCCGAGAACAACAGGGCTTTGCACTTGACTGTTAAATGTGAGGGGCACTACATGAAGCGAGTCATGGTTGATGGAGTATCTAGCGTAGATGTATGCCCTCTCTCCACCTTGCAAAGCATGAAGATCAATACAGACAGAATTCGACCCTGCAATGTCTGTATCCGGGCTTTTGATGGCTCAGCGAGATATACCATTGGGGAGATCAACCTCACCATGATGATTGGGATGGTTGACTTCGAAATTTTCTTCCAAGTAGTGGACATGGACACTTCTTATAACTTTCTTCTTGGAAGGCCATGTATCCATACGGCCCGAGCCGTGCCATCCACTTTGTATCAGATGCTCAAATTTGAACATGACATGCAAGAAATTATTGTTCATGGGGAAGATGAGTCGTCCATTTATAAAGACCTGTTAATCCCCTGTATTGAGGCCAAGGAAGGGTGTGAGTCCATTGTCTATCAGGCTTTTGAAGTGGTTGCTGTGGACCATGTTGAGGAAGGAAGGCCCATTCTGCATCCTCGTCTTTTCGCCACATCTGTAATGGTGGCGACACTCATGCTGAGACAAGGTTATGAGCCAGGAAAAGGATTGGGGGCATCATTGCAAGGAATTTTGGAGCCCATTTCTTCGTTTAGTAACCAGGGTACTTTTGGTTTAGGCTTCAGGCTNTTTCGACACTTTTGTCAAGCCGCGACTCCAAGAAGGTCAACATTCCTCGGCACAGGCAAACATTGATGAAATTTGCCATGGATTCAGCCAGATGTTTTCTGAAGTGAATATGATCCAGTATGGTGAAGGCACTAATCGTGCCAATGTGCAACTAATTGGCCCAGATACCATGCTCAACAATTGGGAAGCAACTCCTCTCCCCACAAGGAAGGAGTCTTGGTAGTTTGCTTTTGCAGCTTCTTTTTGTATTTTGGGTTACTTTCAGGGTTGTAATCCAAACATCTCAGTATGATTGTTTTGTTTTGATGTTAACCCTTCTATCCTTTCGAATTCAATAACATGACATGCATGCGGAATTCATGCACAGATCTTAAAAAGCTGTCTAATTTCGAAATAATTCATCAAGAGGTTGAATATGGAGAAGATGAGGCTGTTGAGGAAATAACAAGAGAGTTGGAACAATTTAAAAATAAGCCTAAGCCCAACCTTAGTGAAACTGAGTCCATTAATATCGGAAGTCACGAAGAAGTTAGAGAAACAAAGATAAGCATTCACACTGAACAAAAAACAAGAGATTCCTTGATTCAACTTTTATTTGAATACGGGGATGTGTTTGCTTGGTCTTATGATGATATGCCGGGTTTAAGTGCTGATCTAGTGGTTAATAAGCTTCCCACGTATCCTGATTTTCCACCAATCCAACAAAAGCAACGAAAATTTAAAATGGCCATGAGTGACAAAATCAAAGAGGAAATAATGAAGCAGTTGAGCGCCAATGTGGTCAGAGCTGTCCGATACACCACCTGGGTGGCAAATGTTGTGCCTGTTCCAAAG
Organism: Nicotiana knightiana; assembly: GCA_005239525.1. NCBI lineage: Eukaryota > Viridiplantae > Streptophyta > Magnoliopsida > Solanales > Solanaceae > Nicotiana > Nicotiana knightiana. The sequence continues at coordinate 35,634 of ML388250.1, read as the reverse complement.
AAGGATGGAAAAACTAAAGTCTGTGTTGACTACAGAGACCTGAACAAAGCAAGCCCGAAGGATAGTTTTCCTTTGCCAAACATCCACATTCTTGTAGATAATTGCGCAAAGCATGAGATACAATCGTTCGTGGATTGCTATGCTGGGTATCACTAGATTCTAATGGATGAGGATGATGCAGAAAATACCGCTTTCACCACTCCATGGGGTACTTATTATTACAGGGTCATGCCATTCGGTTTGAAGAATGCAGGGGCAACTTACATGAGGGCCATGACCACCATTTTTCACGACATGATGCACAAAGAGATAGAAGTATATGTCGATGATGTCATCATAAAATCAAAGACACAAGCTGATCACGTGCGCGATTTGAAAAAGTTCTTCGAACGGCTTCGAAGGTATGACCTTAAGCTTAATCCAGCCAAGTGTGTATTTGGGGTTCCATCTAGGAAACTCCTCGATTTTATAGTCAACCGGAGAGGCATCAAATTGGATCCATCTAAGATAAGGTCCACTCGAGATTTGCCACCCCCGAAGAATAAAAAGGAAGTCATGAGTTTGCTCGGGAGGTTGAACTACATCAGTAGGTTTATTGCTCAGCTCACCACCACATGCGAGCCCATTTTTAAGCTGCTAAAAAAGGATGCTGCTATCAAGTGGACAGACGATTGCCAAAAAGCTTTTGATAGGATCAAAGACTATCTGTCAAAACCCCCTGTACTGGTCCCACCCGAACCTGGTAGGCCTTTGTTTTTATATCTATTGGTGATGGATAATTCCTTTGTATGTGTTCTGGGGCAACATGATGCAACATGCAAAAAGGAACAGGCAATCTATTACTTGAGCAAGAAGTTCACCAATTATGAGGTTAAGTACACCCTTTTGGAAAGGACGTGTTGTGCCTTGACTTGGGTTGCTCAGAAGTTGAGGAATTATCTCCTAGCCTACACCACTTACCTCATATCTAGAATGGATCCTTTGAAGTACATCTTTCAAAAACGATGCCCACTGGCAGGCTCGCAAGATGGCAGATTTTGCTCATAGAGTTCGACATTGTCTATGTCACTCGCACGGCAATGAAAGCACAAGCTTTGGCGGCAGAGAATCCAGTTGATGATGATTACAAGCCACTGAGCACATACTTCCCAGATGAAGAGGTCAACTAAATAGAGGAAGTAGTTCCGGACAATATCCATGTATGGAAAATATATTTTGATAGGCCTGTCAATATCAAAGGAGTTGGGATCGGGGAAATTCTCATCTCTCCTATCGGACAACATTACCCTGTAATGGCCCGACTCCGTTTCTTTTGTACCAATAATACGGCAGAATACGAAGCTTGTATCATGGGTCTGAAAATGGCCCTCGATCTGGATGTGCATGAACTATTGGTTATGGGAGATTCTGATTTGCTTATTTGGCAAGCCCAAGGCGAATGGGAGACTCGATACATCAAGATTATTCCATACAGACAATGTGTGAAAGACCTGAGCAAAAGATTCAAATCCATCGAGTTCAGGTACATTCCTAGGTTTCACAACGAACTAGCCGATGCCTTGGCTACCTTAGCCTCGATGATCCCTTATCTAGGTAACACTCATATTGATCCATTGGAAATCCAAGTTCGGAATCAACACGGTTATTGCAATACTATTGAGACAGAACCAGATGGTGAACCATGGTATCATGACATAAAATGATTCCTGAAAACAAAGGAATACCCAGAGCATGCCAAGGCAGATCAAAAAAGAACTATAAGGCGGCTCGCCGGTGTTTTCTTCCTGAATGGGGAAATTATGTACAAAAGGACCCAAGATTTGAACTTGTTGAGATGCATAGATGCCACAGAAGTTGAGGGGATCATGAGTGAAATGCATTCGGGGGTATGTGGACCTCACATGATTAGATATGTTTTGGCGAAGAACATTCTGCGGGCAGGGTATTATTGGCTTACTATGGAGCGAGATTGCTTCAGTTTTGTTCACAAGTGTCACCAATGCCAGATTCATAGTGACCTAATTCACTCGCCACCTTCGGAGTTGCATCCCATGTCCTCCCTTTATCCCTTCGTTTCTTGGGGAATGGATGTTATTAGGCCAATCGAGCCAAAGGCTTCAAATGGGCATAGATTCATTTTGGTTGCAATTGATTACTTCACCAAGTGGGTGGAGGCCATCACTTTCAAGGCATTCGCCAAGAAAGCAGTGGTAGACTTTGTTCATTCCAACATCATCTGTCGTTTTGGTATCCCAAAGACCATTATCACTGACAATTCAACCAATCTAAATAATAATTTGATGAAGGAGGTATGCGAGCAATTTAAAATTATGCATCACCATTCTACCCCTTGCCGGCCAAAAGCCAATGGAGCTGTTGAAGCGGCAAACAAGAACATCAAGAAGATTATTAGGAAGATGATACAAGGTTCCAGACAATGGCATGAAAAGTTGCCTTTTGCTCTTTTAGGATACCGCACGACTTCTCGTACATCTATTGGTGCAACTCCTTATCTGTTGGTATATGGAACGGAAGCTCTAATACCAGCTGAAGTCGAAATTCCCTCTCTTCGGATCATTGCGGAGTCGGAGATGAAGATACAGAATGGGTAAAGACCCGATTAGAACAACTAATGCTGATTGATGAAAAACGGCTAGCAGCAGTGTGCTTTGGCCAGTTATACCAGCAAAGAATGACATGCGCTTACAATAGGAAAGTGCATCCCAGGCACTTCGAGGTGGGCCAACTCTGAAACGCATTCTTCCACACCAAGTAGAAGCTAAAGGAAAGTTCATCCCAAACTGGCAAAGACCCTACATCATCAAGAAAGTGTTACCAAAAGGGGCCTTGCACTTGGTAGATGAAGAAGGAAGGGTACCAGACATGACTATTAACGCAGATACAGTCAAAAGATATATTGTCTGATATATACCCACTGTGGAACTTTCACGCATGATTTTCTCAGAATCGAGATGTCGAAGGCTATCATTGCTCGCTGTTCCAAATAGGTGTCATCCTATAGTTAACCTTTTTGAGCTGTATTTGTCTTCTTTGTTTTCAGCTTTTTGGAACCTGTGTACTTGCAACAAAAAAAAAGAAGAAAAGAAAAGAAGTTAAACAACAAATCTTCTGAGTCATTGAACTACGTCCGACCTGATTCCGAAAGGATACGTAGGCAGCCTTACCTTGGGTTCGGTTCCATCACAATGAAAAATCCATATTCTCAATACTCCAAAACTGGGGCAGAAGTTTTGTTTTATTTTATGGTTTTTCTATAGAAACGGTTCCAAAAGTTGTAATTCAGTTCAAGGTGCTTTCTCCATGTTAAGAACTTCTGATCGACCTTTGAAAATATTTGAAGTCCTCATGCCAGGGTCATTGGGCAACCTTCCGCATGTCGTATCTTAGTTAAAAAAAATGAAAAAATAAAGAAAAAAAAGAGAAAAAAAGAAATGAGAGAGTCTTATCGGTGAAAACCCGTATGGGCACTGTAAGGCGAAAGTGAGCAGAGAAATGAGAGTCTTATTGGTGAAAACCCGAATGGGCACTGTAAGGCACCAATGAGCAGTGAAATGAGAGATTCTTAATGGTGGAAACCCAAATGGGCACCATAGGGCGACAATGAGTAGAGAAATGAGAGAGGTCAGATAGCGAAAACCCGCAAAGGGCGCTATTAGCCGAATGAGGGTCTTCGATACACCGGCATGATCACAACCAAGACAGTTTCAAGATGAAAATTTGCGACGTATCAGGCGTCCAGTACAAAATGCATGTCATGATTCATTGAAGTCGGCACATACTTCCAGATAAGTCTCCCTATTCCTCTTCCCGAAAGGGACGCCTTTCATTTATGCACAAATCGTTTTCACCTTTAATTATTCTTCTATTTTTACCCATAATTTTTATTTGAGTCCCTTTCGGTCTAATATTTCCTCAAAAGTGAAGCAAAGAAATGGCTGCAAAACTGGCTACAGTTTCCCAAAATATCGAGCACAATTTGGGGCATATATGGCATTGACGAAGGCATGATCCATCTGTGATCTCATTTGATAAGGCAAACAAGGTGTCTCAAAGAAACTGAAAAGGTTGCTTAAGCAATACTTGCCTCATGAGAAAAGTTGATAAGCACTATGGACACAAACTGATACTGGGTGCAAGACGACTGAGTTTGATTTTAAAGAGAAATTGCATTTCCTCAGAGACAAAGGTAGCAATACTAAGGACGTGGGTATGAAACAGTTGGGGGAAACAGTGGAAAACCAAGATCTCTAGAAAATTATACAGAGCAGCCGAGCATCTCGGTATCACACTGATAGAATCGGTTCTTCGACAGCAGTGGCCGTGAATCAAACTACTCAGGGCATCAAAGCCACAAACCAATCACCACTTTGAAAACTCATAAATTTTTCTTTGTTTGAAGTAGGAACAAAGCAGTGTAGAATGGCGATTCTCAAAGGACTAATGTCACCAAACATAAGCTCCTTAAAATCACCATGTTTCTTTTATTTTCAGCATGCATCACTACTGTCCATACCTCCCATTTTCGTAGCTTAACTCAGGTAGAACCATTTCGCCGAGGGGGATCCAGCTCATAGTTTCGGGCATAAGTAATCTTCACTCAGGATGTTTCACGTAGCATAACTTAGGTAGAACCTTTTCACACAGGGGGATCTAGCTCATAGTTCCGGGTAGAAGTACTCTTCACTCAGGTTGTTTTACGTAGCTTAACTCAGGTAGAACCATTTTGCCTAGGGGGATACAGCTCATATTTCCGGGCAGAAGTACTCTTCACTCAGGATGTTTCACGTAGATTAACTTAGGTAGAACCATTTTCGCCTAGAGGGATCCAACTCATAGTTCTGGGTAGAAGTACTCTTCACTCAGGATGTTTCATGTAGCTTAACTCAGGTAGAACCATTTCTCCTAAGGGGATCCAACTCATAGTTCCGGGTAGAAGTATTGTTTGCTCAGGTTGTTTTACGTAGCTTAACTCACGTAGAACCATTTCGCCTAGGGGGATCCAGCTCATAGTTCCGATCAGAAGTACTCTTCACTCAGGATGTTTTACATAGCTTAATTCAGGTGGAACCTTTTCACCCAGGGGGATCCAGCTCATAGTTCCGGGTAGAAGTACTCTGCACTCAGGATGTTTCACGTAGCTTAACTCAGGTAGAACCATTTCGCCTAGGGGGATCCAGCTTATAGTTTCGGGTAGAAGTACCCTTCGCTCAGGTTGTTTTACGTAGCTTAACTCAGGTAGAACCATTTCTCCTAGGGAGATCCAACTCATAGTTCCGGGCAGAAGTACTCTTCACTAAGGATGTTTCACGTAGCTTAACTCAGGTAGAACCTTTTCACGCAGGGGGATCCAGCTCGTAGTTCTGGGTAGAAGTACTTTTCGCTCAGGTTTTTTTACGTAGCTTAATTCCGATAGAACCATTTTCGCCTAGAGGGATCCAACTCGTAGTTCCAGGTAGAAGTACTCTTCGCTCAGGTTGTTTTATGCAGCTTAACTCAAGTAGAACCCTTTTCGCCTAGAGGGATCCAGCTCATAGTTCTGGGTAGAAGTACTCTTCGCTCAGGTTGTTTTACGTAGCTTAACCCAGGTAGAACCTTTTCGCCTAGAAGGATTCAACACTTTATCAGTAATACATGGTACCAAACCCTGGTTACACTCCTCTATCAGTAATACAGAGTACCGACCCCTGGTTACATTCCTTCTCAGTAATACAGGGTACCAACCCCTGGTTACACTCATTCCTAGTGATACAGGGCGCCAATCCTTGGTTTCTTTACCTTCCAGTAATACAGGGTACCAACCCCTGGTTACACTCATTCCTAGTGATACAGGGCGCCAATCCTTGGTTTCTTTACCTTCCAGTAATACAGGGTACCAACCCCTGGTTACATTCCTTTTCAGTAATACAGGGCACCAACCCCTGGTTATATTCCTCTTCAGTAATACAGGGTACCAACCCCTGGTTATATTCCTTTCAGTAATACAGGGTGCCAACCCCTGGTTACACTTCTTTTAGTAATACAAGGTACCAACCCCTGGTTACATTCCTTTCTAGTGATGCAGGGTACCAACCCCTGGTTACATGCCTCCTCAGAAATACAGGGTACCAACCCCTGGTTACATTTCTCTTCAGTAATATAGGGTGCCAACCCCTGGTTAGATTCATCTTCAGTAATACATGGCACACCCTGATTACATATTCTCTGGTAACGTAGGGTACACAATCCCTCGTTACAAAATTTTATCTCGCTTAACTAGTTTATACTACTGTTTTCGTCTACCTTTCAATAAATTAGATAGTTTATATCTTTCTCTAATAATTCACCAAATTTTTCTAGTCCAAATTGGGGCAGGAAATTTTTGTTCGTCTTTGATGGCTTTGCAGGCCCCGTCGTAGAGCACAGTTTGTGACGATCGAAGCTTGCAGTTTCAGTTATCATCAGAAGAACGATCATAGGATAGTTGGAGTTAACATTGACAATGTGTCAGTAACCCAGCTTCTCAAGATTCATCTTCTCGAATTCTGATCTAGAAAGCAAGCAATCGATATTGAGTCATAATCTTTTCTTCAAGGAGAATCAAGATCCAATCTAAGATCAACACAAGCGAGCAAGTCAAGAATCAAAATTTGACTCCAGAAGACACATAGATAAGAATTTTGTAACTCTTAGCTTGCAGCAATATGTATCTCTCTTCTTCTTTTGATGTAACAGCAACAACAACAACAACAACAGTTTTAATTCTAGTGTCCGGTAGTCTCAGCTACCAAATTTTTCAAGAACTACACTGACCTGATTTTTTTATAGCCAATGATATGTAGGCAACCTCGAAAGCAAGGTTCGGTCACTATTTTTTCAAAAAATGCTTTCAGTGGAGTGATATGAGCAAAAATTAGCCATAACATTCACTTTTCTTTGCACGAAAACTCTTCATGTTCTCGAGCAAAGAGGGGCAGCTGTGAATACCTAATTTTTGCACCATTTAAATGTTCCTAAAGTTGTAAATTTTAATTCTCCTTCAATCATTATTTTTATTATATTTTTTTGCATTTTAATTGGATTTGTCATAAAAATACCAAAAAAATTAGTTCTTTGTACATTTGTGCATTTTAGGAATTAACTAACTATTAAGTTGGTGAAATAATCTAGTTAATGGATCATTTGGATAAGTTATTTAATTAATTAATTTATGTGTTTAAATTTAGTTTAATAAGTAGAATTAAGAGAATTAGGCCAAAATTGAATTGATTTAAGTGGCCAAAAGTGCAATGACTAATCCATAAAAAGGGCTGCCAGTAGATCATGAAACGACGTAGTTTAGTACCTAAACTACGTCGTTTTGATAAGTAAATGTGGGATCAAATCTCATCCGTCAATTCTTCTTGATCCAATGTCTTAGATCCATTTCCCACTCCAAATATAAAGCTCCAAAAATCTGAAACCCCTCCCATTTCACTCCATAACCAAAACTTAGCTCCCTCCTCACTCTCTCTCTTGTCTGCCGCCACTACCACCGTTCGCTGCCGCGGCGGTGGCTCCAATCCACCCCAAAACTTCACCCAACCTTAATACCTCCACCCCCAACACTAATCAAAGCCTCAATTCCTTTAATTCTCCTTCAAACTCCACGAATTTTAGATCTAAGAAACCCTAACAGCCACTTTTTTGCCCAAATTCGTGAAGCTTAGGCCACCACCACACTACAATACCTATATCAACAGATAGAGCTCCTCAAGACCTACCAATTAATGTCAATATAATCCCGAAAATCCAATGATAAGTTTGCCGGCCACCTATACTACCGCCTCACCACCGACCCGCTGCCACCACCTACTGCCGAACCGCCTCTATCCACTTCTATAAGCCACATGCCCCAAGTTTCTTGCTTCCTCAAGCCACTGACCCGTCTTTCGACATATGGTGACTGAGTTGGCAAGAAGTCTCGGGTTCGGTGGCCGTAGTTCATCCTCCCCGGTTGTGTTAAGAAGAGCAGATTTGAGTTCACGAAGTTAGGTATCAATCCAAGACCTCATCAACTTCTTTAAATTTCTGATTTTGTTAGCATTTAGAATTAAGGTTTAGGTTCTTATAATCTATGATTCAGTTTGTTTATGTTATAATATTCGGATTTTAGTAGTGTTGGTCGTCGCTTGTTGATTCTGAATAATTGTGTTAGTTCATTGTTTCAATCAGATTCTTGTATCATAATTTCTTCTCGTGGTGTTGAAACTAGTTTTAGGTTCAAATTTGTAACTTTTTAGTTTTTAATTATCATGCTTAATTCGTTGCACTAATTAACTAAGGTTTAGTATATTGGCAGAAATCACTTTTCAATTAGGTGCTCGTTTGTTTAAGCTTGTTCTAGTTAGTTTTCTGTTAAGTTGCTGAAATCTAGTGGTTCTAGTTCTATTTTTCAGTTTGTTTGTGGTTCAAATGCAATTATCTATTTGGTGGTTTGTTCAAAATCAATAGCATCCACTATGGATATTTGTAAAGTGAGGAGTAGGAAGTAGAATGATGAGATTAAAGTGTAGGGTAGTTTTTTTCCACTATTTGAAGTATGCTAGAAATGTAACTACTTTACTTTGTGTGTAAATTTGGTGAAAAATGACTGTCCGTTCTCCTATTTGGACAGTCTTTTGGGCAGGTTTTGGCAAACAAATATCAGTCCTTTTGGACAGATTTTTAGTCAACAAAAGCTGTCCAAAAAAGTGCTTTTCACTTCCTATTTAAGGGCTGCTCTTTCTTCACTTTAGAGGGTCAGACACACTTGGCCATCATACTTTACACTCTAAGAAAACACAGCTGAATAAAAAGGAGAGTTGTTAGAGCTTGTAAAGTACTAAAGATTTTTTCCAGAAAGTTTCTTTTTAAGGTCTTGTTGGTTTGGAAGAAGTTGTATAAAAACAACTTCTATCTTTGTCTTTGGTACAAGTTATTAAGTTTCTGTTTGTTACGGGCTTGCTGTTGTCCGCTCCAAATTGCTGCTATTTGTTTGCTTTAATTTTCGACACTCTTGTTGTGCTCATTGGATAGTGGATAACAAAGTTCATCCCTATCGCCTTCTTTGATGTTTCTGCAGTCTAGGTACTCTTCTTAACATTTAATGTAAATTTCATAATATGAATGAAATGAGGAAGACTTGATTAGTTGAAATCATTTTAGTTTCTTCTTCTTCTTATTCCATCTCTTGGTTGCTAAAAGTAAATGTTAGAACTGTGAAATCTTTTATGTTGGTTGTAAATTGGTAATGAAGTAGATTAACTTTTTTTTCTATGTAGTTAGGTCCTTATTTTTACATGTGATGTATGAGATTTAGAATTCATGTGTACGCTTTATTGTTTTAGCTAAATCCAATTCTGATTTTAGTGCAACTTAAAAAAATAATACTCTATTACTTATTAAGTCCACATTTGCTAGGAAATTGTTCCATTAATTCAAAGATCATTCTCTCTGATGGCATGAAGGTAGTGCATACTGTTATTCTTACTTGACTTTTCCATGATAGTCTTGGTAATATGGATTAAATTTTCCAGTTAATCACATTTCCATGTTCATCTGTTCCCAATATTATTGGCAACTTTAATAAGTTTTTTTTTGTCATTAAGGTAATATAAAATTAAGTTAGCTACGGTGAATTAATTTTTTTTTCTTCTTTACTCAATATTCATGGATTAATAACAACTAAATGTCAGTAGAGCTTTCTTTTGTCATGTAAGGTCCACTATACTTTGGACCAAATTGAGAATAATTTTTGGCTAGCTTAATGTCGACAAAGTAAATAGAATATATTAATGCATTCTATTAAAATAATTTCAATTTGTTCTTACATTTTAGTTTAGTCAGATAATTTTAATAAAATCTTTTTTTTATTGTTTTATTAAATAACTTAATTATTATATTTTCAAAATAATTTAGACGCTATGCAACTAGTAGGCGCGCTTTAACTTTTTCATTCACGGAATCGCTTGCGTAGCGTGATGTTTAATATTCAATAAATTAATTCAATAATATCATATCATACCCATTAGTTTTAGTTAATTTTTAATTTAATTAATAATTTGCTAAAATCACGGATTCGCTTGCGTAGCGCGATAGTTAATTTTTTTAAATTAATTTCTTTAAATGTAGTAACTTTCTTTTTTTTTCAAAAGTAATAATATACTAATAATATTCATCATAACTGCGGATTCGCTTGCGTAGCGCTATTATGATAAAATTAATAAATTTCATCTCGATCACGCATTCGCTTGCGTAGCGTGGTGATAACAACATAATTTATCCAAAATCATTTTCCTTGATAAATCTAATAGTCAAGAAGTAAAAGCGGATAGGTAAAACATGAAAATCTTATAAATCACAGTTTGTCCAAAATTAATTCAAGCCGAGTTTAAGTCAATAAAGCGACAGTGCTAGAACGACGGGACTCGAGGAATGCCTTACACCTTCTCCCCGGTCAACATAATTCCTTACTCGAACTTTATTTTCGCGGACCAATAAAAATAGATTCAAACCTTCTTTTGACTAGGGATTCAAATAAATGGTGACTTGGAACGCCAAAAAATCAATTCCAAGTGGCGACTCTGTAAATAAAATAATCCCTACTCAAATTTGTCACTTTAATTGGAAAAACTCTTTAACCCACATATCTTTTGGGGGTTAGAAAAGGGGTGTAACAACTTGTTACTCTCTTGTTTCATTTCATAACAAGTAAGATCTTTTTTATGGATTTGCTATAAAAATCAAATATAGCTATGAATGGTAAATACAGTGTAAATGTTTGATGTATCACGTAATTTTCTCTTTGCGTAATTTGCTCTACTTTATTGGCGTTGGGAGTGTTTTTTTTATTGAAGTAGGCTTCTCGTAATGAGCCCAAACGGATATTAATTACTGAAGAATTGACATGATTTAGCCACTTTTAATAGTTTTACTTAAGATATAGCCATCACTTATAATGTCTGGATTTTTTATGATTATTCCTGACTTAGTAATAAGGTGGTGAAAAAGCTTCAAATTTGTGGTGATTGCATAAAGTCAGAGTGATAGTATGCTTCAACTGTGGTGTCAAACTTGAAATAGCATTGAGATTCAACTCAAGATTCAAATTCAGGTCATTGTAAGAAATGGGTGTTTTCCATAGAGAATCTTACGGGAATGTATCAAAAAAAAGATATTCTTTACCAACAACTAGAAAACCGAGGAAGCAGGTTTGCTCCAACAAAGTACACAAAAGCCAAAAATGAAAGGAAGCAAAGTCGATCTCAAGGTAAGATTCAAAGATAGATTACTTGAAAATCAACTATTTGAGTCTATGGATTTCGACTGTGACATGTTTAATAACCTGTCACTTGAAGATGAGAAAGATAATCCCACAAATCACCTAAACTTTACACCCATCTTCTCGGTAGAAAAACAATGACTTTACAAACCTTGGACCAAAGCACTAATTATCAAACTAATAGGTAAAAAAGTGGGTTATAACCTTCTTCGCACCAAAATATAAAGAATCTGATACATCTCTTACCCACCAAATCTTATAGACCTTGGTAATGATTTTTACATTATAAGATTTTCATCGGAGAACCTGTATACAATTATCCTGAATAATGGACCATGGTTTATTGGTTCACAGTTCCTCTCAATTAGAAAATGGACGCCGGAATTTAATCCCAACAATGTCCAAATTTGTAACGATGCGTTCGGTTTTTTTAAGAGTTAGCACCCCGATCTCCTAATAATCACTTCTACCATGTCTATTTATATTATTGGAACTTGTCAAAGCGTTGAGTGATGAAATTCGGGGTGATTTTGGACACATAGTCCATAAATGTGGAATTTAGCTTTAGAAATCTGGCCGTAGCTAGAGCTATGTGAAGACGGATCCGGAATGGAATTTCGTCGACTCCGTTAGCTCTGTTGGGTGATTTCGGGGTTAGGAGCATGTTCAGAATGTGTTTTCGAGGCCGGTTGTGGATTTAGGCTTGAATTGGCAAAAGTTAGAATTTTGGCGATTTCGGCCGATAGCTGAGATTTTGATATCGGACTCGGAATGGAATTTCGAAAGCGACAACAGGTCCGTAATGTCATTTATGACCTGTGTGCAAAATTTGAAGTCATTCAGATGAGTTTAGACGTGTTTCGGCATAGGATGTGAATTCTAGAAATTTCCTAAGTTCTTAGGCTTGAATCTATGCATATTTGATGTTATGAGATGTGTTTTTAAGGCTCGACCAAGTTTTAATGGGGTATTAGAGTTGGTTGGTAGTTTTGGTTGAGGTCTCGGGGGCCTCGGGTGTGTTTCGAGTGTTCAACGGGTAAATTTTTTTTTGGTTTAGTCTTCAGCTGTTTTGCTGGTTTTTAGAGCAGCCGGTAGTTACTCAGTGCGATCGCATGTTGTGGGCCGCGATCGCGTAGAAAAAATTTGGGCCCAGTCATTTTGGCCAGTGCGATTGCAGCAGTGGAGACGCGACCGCATAAGTTCAGTGGGCCGGGCAGGGGAAGCTTCACTCTGTGCGTTCGCGTGGGCCTTAGCTGCGAACGCATAGGGTCCAGTCCAGGAAAGGTCCGCGAACGCAGCTTGATGACTGCAACCGCACTGTGTTCCAGATTTAGGAGGGTGTGGCTTATCCTATGAGATCACATCTCTATGAGCGCGATCGCACATCACAATTTAGGCCTGGGTAGAATATTAAACCCATTTCGAGGGTTTAAGCCTGTTTTCACATTTTCGAATTTTGGAGCTCGGGAAGGGCAATTTTTGAAGACTTTTGCACCTGGGTAATTTGGGTCAGTGATTTCCATCCATTGTAGATCAAATTCTATGATTCCAATCTTGAATTCAACCTTTAATTTCGAAATTTGTGGGTAAAAAGTGGGAAAAATGGGATGAACTTCATAGACCAAATTGTTGAGTTTTGCTTGGGTGTTTGACCTCCGATTTGAGAGATTCTTATATGGTTAGAATCGTGAGTGAATGGGGGTTCGGAAAATGTGATTTTTACCCGATTTCGAGACGTGGGCCCGGAGGACTTTTTGGGCGAATTTCCTAATTTCGCATATTAGCTTAGAAATAATTAGCTATTTTGTTCCCTTGAAGTGTTATTTACAGTATGTAATCGAATTTACTAGATTTGGGCCACCCGGAGTTGGATACTCGTGGCAAGAGCGTGGTATTGAGTTGATTAGTGCAGTCAAGGTAATTGGCTTGCCTAGTTCTGTTATGGGGACTTCCCCTTAGGCATTTTATACTGATTTTGATACGTGGTTTTCGTGTACGTGAGTTGACGAGTGCGTAGATGGGTCATTGTTTCTAAAATCATATTTTTACTTCCATGAAATCGCTCATTTTTATTCATATATTACTGTTTCCTATCTTAATTGAGTAGTAGCTTAAGAGTAAGCATGCCTACCTGTTCTTACTTGATTTCCACTTATTTGCTACTAGTCGCACCATGCTTAGGTAGCTTCACTCTATTCTTACCTGTTGTTTTCCTGGACTGTTTAATTAAACTATAATTGGCATACTTCTGCTTTGCATATTTAAATTGGGACTACAAACCGAGATCCGGGAGCGGGAGCTTTCCTCATGTACTGCATTTCATATTTAAATTGGGACTACAGATCGAGATCCGAGAGCTTTCCCCCTGTACTGAAATGCCTATTTAAATTGGGACTACAGACAGAGATCCGGGAGCTTTCCCCCTGTACTGCATAGCATATTTAAATTGGGACTACAGACTGAGATCCGAGAGCTTTCCCCTTGTACTGCATTGCACATTTACTGTTGAGATATATGCTGTGCTGATCCGAGGGCTCTTTGTTTGTTATAAATTCTTCCAATTTCCATTAATCCTGTTTATCATTGCTCATGTATGTTTCACTGTTTTATATTTATGTATTCTTGTTTTAAAAATTCAGTAGAGCCTCAACCTGACCTCGTCACTACTTGACTGGGGTTAGGCTTGGCACTTACGGAGTACCGAATGTGGAGTACTCACGCCCTTTCCTGCGCATGTTTTCCCTATGTGCAGATCCAGGTACCACCACCCAGTATTGTGGCTTGGAGTCATTCCAGCAGCTGCCAGGAGACCGCGAGGTAATTCTGCCGCGTCCGCAGAATCCCACGAGTCCCCTTCTACTCTAGTATAGGCATAGAGGACTTATGTACATTTCCATTATTTCATTGTATAGAGCTACATTTAGTACAGAGCTTGTGACTACCGTGACATTCTGGGTTTTGGGACGTAAAAGTGTACATGCTGAGCAGTTATGTTATATCTTCTGGAGTTCTTTTCTGTCTTTATTTTATTGATTCTATTATTTTCCGCAAATTTTAGGCTTACCTAGTCGTAGAGACTAGGTGCCATCACGATGCCTTTCGGAGGGCAAAACGGGTCGTGACAAGTTGGTATCAGAGCGTTTAGATTCATAGGAGTCACAAGTCACAAGACGATTTATAAGAGTCTCGCGGATCGGTGCAGAGACGTCTGTATCTATCTTCGAGAGGCTATGTAACTGTTAAGAACAATAAAATTCTTTGGAATTTCTTATCGTGCTAGTTACTATCATCAAATTCTTAAACTCTATTCTATTCTTTCTTGCAGATGGTTCGTACCCGTACTGGACATACTGATGAACAGGCACCCGAGCCCCCATCAGAGCCACTAGAGGCAGGGGCCGGGGCAGAGGACGAGCACGCGGTGCAGCCTGAGCACCGGCTAGAGAAGAGGCAGAGGAGCCCCCAGCAACTACAGTTGGAGGGGTACAGGAGGTCCCTACTGTTACTCCAGACCTCCAGGAGACATTGGCTCAGTTCTTGAGTGCCTTCAGTACTCTGTCTCAGGCGGGTCTACTCCCGATAGCTCCAGCTACATCCCAGGCCGGGGGAGGGACACAGACTCCCGCAGCCTGTATCCCTGAGCAGAGGGTTCATATTGGGCAGGTTCCAGAGTATATTCCTATGCCCCAAGCAGCTCCAGCTCAGCATGAGACCAGGATAGCTGTTCCTGAGGTAGAGCAGCTCCGACTTGAGAGGTACAAGAAGTACCACCCACCTGAGTTCAGTGGACTAGCTTCGGATGATGCCCTGGGTTTTCTTGAGGGGTGTCATCGCATTCTCCGCACTATGAGTATTGTGGAGACTAGTAGGGTTTCTTTCACTGCTTTCCATATGAGGGGAGCAACTTTTCAATGGTGGCGTGCTTTTGAGCATAGTAGCCCGGATGAGGCAGCTTCACTTACTTGGGCTCAGTTTTCCGAGATGTTCTTACTTGAGTTTTTCCCTCGGAGCTTCAGGGATGCTTGGCGCGCGGAGTTTGAGCAGCTACGCCAGGGTGCTTTGACTGTGTCAGAGTATGCAGTCTTTTTCAGCGATTTGGCTCGCCATGTACCAGCTTTGGTTGTCACTATTAGAGAGAGGGTTCAACGATTTATTGAGGGAATCCACCCCAGTATTCGGACCAGCATGGCCAAAGAGCTGGAGACCGATATTACTTACCAGCAGGCCATGAGTATTTCCCGGAGTATTGAGACTATGTTAGCCCAGGACAGGGAGGAGAGAGAGGCCAAGAGGTCTCAAGAGACTGGTCATTTTTCAGGAGCTCGTGCACTGGCAGCACGTTATGGTAGGGTTTTTGTGAGTCGCCACGTTCATTCAGCTCTCCCAGTAGCCAGTGGTATTCCAGCTCCTCCTAGACCTCAGGAGCCTTATTATGCACACCAGTATCTCAGGCGCCTCCTGCTTGAGGTGCTATCACTGGCCAATCCAGCAGGCTAGATCAGAGTCAGCAGCGGCCGCCATGTCCTCCGAGGGGTTGCTTTGAGTGTGGTGACCCTCGTCATATGATCATAGATTGCCCAAGAGCGAGGAGGGGTGCACCACCTCAGACTTATAAGGGTGCACCACCTCAGACTTATCAGGCTCCGCGTCTTCCACCAGGTCCTCCAACTATTCTTCCAGCCCCAGCTGCTACCCCACCACTTCAGGAAGCTTGATGTGGAGGTCGGGGAGGTTGAGGTTTCCCTAGAGGGGGAGGCCAGGCCAGGTACTATGCTCTTTCGGCCTGATCCGAGGCCATTGCTTCAGATTCGGTCATCACGGGTATTGTTCCCGTTTGTCATAGAGATGCATCGATATTATTTGACCCAAGTTCTACATATTCATACGTGTCTTCTTATTTTGCTCCACATCTGGGGATATCTCGGGATTCTTTGAGTTCCCTTGTTTATGTTTCTACTCCGGTGGGAGATTCTCTTATTGTGGACCGCGTATATCGGTCATGTTTGATTGCTATCAGTGGTTTTGAGACCAGGGCTGATTTACTACTACTCAGTATGGTAGATTTTGATGTTATATTGGGTATGGACTGGCTATCTCCCTACTATGCTATTCTTGATTGTCACGCCAAGACTGTGACGTGGGCTATTCCAGGATTTCCTAGGTTAGAGTGGAGAGGTTCGTTAGAGTATACTCCCCGCCGAGTAAGTTCTTTTATTAAGGCTCAGCGGATGGTCTATGTGAGAGATGTTAGTGCTGAGACCCCTACAGTTGAGTCAGTTCCAGTTGTCAGGGACTATTCTGATGTATTTCCAGCTAATCTTCCGGGTATGCCGCCCGATAGAGACATTGATTTCGGCATTGACATGTTGTCGGGCACTCAGCCCATTTCCATTCCTCCCTATCACATGGCTCCTCCTGAGTTGAAGGAGCAGTTGTAGGAGTTTCTTGAAAAGGGATTCACCAGGCCCAATGTATCACCTTGGGGTGCTCAGGTGTTATTTGTGAAGAAAAAGGATGGCTCTATGCGTATGTGTATTGACTATTGGCAGCTGAATAATGTGACAGTGAAGAACAGGTACCCATTTCCTTGCATTGATGATTTATTTGACCAGTTACAGGGTGCTAGGGTGTACTCCAAGATTGATCTACGTTCGGGTTATCATCCGTTGAAGATTTGGGAACCGGATATCCCGAAGACTGCCTTCAGGACCATATATGGTCACTATGAGTTTCTTGTTATGTCATTTGGGCTGACCAATGTCCCAGTAGCCTTCATGCATCTGATGCACAACATATTTTGGCCTTATCTTGATACTTTTGTCATTGTGTTCATTGATGACATTTTGGTATATTCTCGGTCCCAGGAGGACCATGAACAACACTTGAGGACCGTGCTTCAGACATTGAGAGAGAAGAAGTTGTACGCCAAGTTTTCTAAGTGTAAATTTTGGCTTGATTCCGTGGAATTCCTAGGCCATGTGGTGTCTTCAGATGCGATCAAGATAGATCCGAAGAAGGTGGAGACGGTACATAGTTTTCCCAGACTGTCCTCAACTGCCGAGATCCACAGTTTCCTCAGTTTGGCTTGGTATTATCGCCGTTTTATGGAGGGATTTTCATCCATTTCAGCACCTATGACCAGACTGACCCAGAAGGGTGCACCTTTTATATGGACTGAGAAGTGTGAGGAGAGCTTTCAGAAGCTTAAGACAACCCTGACTACAGCTCATGTGTTAGTTTTTCCTACTCATTCCGGGTCCCATACAGTCTATTGTGATGCTTCGAGGATTGGCCTGGGAGCGGTGTTGATGCAGGATGGTAGGGTAATTTCCAACGCGTCCAGACAGTTGAAGGTTCATGAAAAAACTACACTAGTCATGATCTCGAGTTGGCAGCGATTGTTCACGCCCTGAAGATATGGCGTCATTGTTTATATGGTGTTCCCTGTGAGATATTCACGGATCACCAAAGTTTGCAGCACATATTCAGGCAGAAAGATCTAAATTTACGCCAGCGTAGGTGGTTGGAGTTGCTAAAGGACTATGACATCACTATATTATACCACCTGGGGAAGGCCAATGTGGTGGCCGATGCCTTGAGTCGCCGGGCAGAGTGTTTGGGGACTTTGGCATACCTTCATGCAGTTGAGAGGCCTCTAGCCTTAGATGTTCAGTCCTTAGCCAGTCAGTTCGTGAGATTGGATCTTTCTGAACCTTGCCGGGTATTAGCTTGTGTGGTTGCTTGATCTTCCCTTTATGACCATATCAGAGAGCGCCATTATAATGATCCCCACCTTTTGGTTCTTCAGGATAGAGTCCGACGGGGTGATGCCAGGGATGTGACTATAGGAGATGAGGGTGTGATGAGGATGCAGGGTCGGATCTGTGTGCCCAATGTGCATGGGCTTCGGGAGTTGATTCTTAATGAGGCCCATAGTTCGCGGTATTCTATCCATCCGGGTACTGCGAAGATGTACCAGGATCTGAGATAACACTATTGGTGGCGAAGGATGAAAAAGGATATAGCGAAGTTTTTATCCAAGTGTCTCAACTATCAGCAAGTCAAATGTTAGCATCAGAGACCGGGAGGGTTACTTGAGCACAATTTTTCACCCTCAGGCGGACGGGCAATCCGAGCGCACGATTCAGATTCTCGAGGATATGCTCCGTGCCTGTGTGATACATTTTGGAGGGTCATGGGATCGATACTTGCCTCTTGCAGAGTTTGCTTATAATAACACCTACCAGTCAGCATTCAGATGGCGCCGTATGAGGCTTTGTATGGTAGGCGGTGCAGGTCTCCCGTGGGATGGTTTGAGCCGGGCGAGGCCAAATTGTTGGGTACAGACTTGGTTCAGGATGCCCTGGACAAGGTCAAGGTGATTCAGGAGAAACTTCGCACAGCTCAGTCCAGGCAAAAGAGCTATGCAGACCGGAAGGTTCGTTACTTGGCATTTATGGCTGGTGATCGGGTTTTGCTTCGGGTATCGCCTATGATGGGCATCATGAGGTTCGGGAAGAAAGGCAAGCTGAGTTTGAGATTTATTGGCCCTTTTGAGGTGTTGCGATGTGTTGGGAGGTTGCTTATGAGCTAGCCCTTCTCCCCAGCCTAGCAGGGAATCATCTGGTGTTCCACGTCTCCATGCTCCGTAAGTACCACGGTGACCCGACTCATGTTTTGGATTTCAGTTCAGTACAGTTGGACAAGGATCTTTCATATGTTGAGGAGCCAGTAGCTATATTGGATAGGCAGGTCAGGAAGCTCAGGTCAAAGGATATTACGTCAGTAAAGGTTCAGTGGAGGGGTCAGCTAGTCGAGGAGGCGACTTGGGAGACCGAGCAAGATATGCGGAGTCAATTCCCTCATCTTTTCACAGCTTCAGGTATGTTTCTATGCTCGTTCGAGGACGGATGATTTTTTTAAGAGGGGGAAGATGTAACGACCCGGTCAATCGTTTTGAGAGTTAGAACCCCGATCCCCTAATAACCGCTTCTTCCATGTCTATTTATGTTATTAGAACTTGTCAGAGCGTTGAGTGATGAAATCCAGGGTGATTTTGGACACATAGTCCATAAATGTGGAATTTAGCTTTAGAAATCTGGCCGTAGCTAGAGCTATGTGAAGACGGATCCGAAATGTAATTCCGTCGACTCCGTTGGGTGATTTTGGGGTTAGGAGCGTGTTCGGAATGTGTTTTCGAGGCCAGTTATAGATTTAGGCTTGAATTGGCAAAAGTTAGAATTTTGGCGATTTCGGCTGATTGGTGAGATTTTGATATCGGGATCAGAATGGAATTCCGAAAGCGACAACAGCTCCGTAATGTCATTTATGACCTCTGTGCAAAATTTTAGGTCATTCGGATGAGTTTAGACATGTTTCGGCATCAGATGTGAATTCTAGAAATTTCCTAAGTTCTTAGGCTTGAATCTATGCATATTTTATGTTATGAGATATGTTTCTAAGGCTCGACCAAGTTTGAATGGGGTATTAGAGTTGGTTGGTAGTTTTGGTTGAGGTCTCGGGGGCCTCGGGTGTGTTTCGGGTGTTCAACGGGTAATTTTTTTTTTGGTTTAGTCTTCAGCTGTTTTGCTGGTTTTTAGAGCAACAGGTAGCTACTTAGTGCGATCGCTTGTTGTGGGCCGCGATCGCGTAGAAAAAATTTGGGCCCAGTCATTTTTGTCAGTACGACCATAGCAGTGGAGACACGACCGCATAAGGTTAGTGGGCCGGGCAGGGGAAGATTCACTTTGTGCGTTTGCGTGGGCCTTTGCTGCGAACGCATAGGGTCCAGTCCAGGAAAGGTCTGCGAACGCAGCTTGGTGAGTGCGACCGCACTGTGTTCAAACTTTAGGAGGGTGTGGCTTAGCCTATGCGATCGCATCTCTATGAGCGCGATCGCACATCACAATTTAGGCCTGGGCAGAATATTAAACCCATTTCGAGGGTTTAAGCCTATTTTCACCATTTTCGAATTTTGGAGCTTGGGAAGGGCACTTTTTGAAGACTTTTGCACCTGGGTTTGGGTAAGTGATTTCCATCCATTGTAGATCAAATTCCATGATTCCAGTCTTGAATTAAACCTTTAATTTCGAAATTTGTGGGTAGAAAGTGGGAAAAATGGGATGAACATCATATACCAAATTGTTGAGTTTTGCTTGGGTGTTTGACCTCCGATTTGAGAGATTCTTATATGGTTAGAATCGTGAGTGAATGGGGTTTCGGAAATTGAGATTTTCCCCGATTCCGAGACGTGGGCCCGGGGAACATTTTGGGAGAATTTCCTAATTTTGCATATTAGCTTAGAAATAATTAGCTATTTCTTTTCCTTGAAGTGTTATTTACATTATGTAATCGAATTTACTAGATTTGGGCCACCCGGAGTTGGATACTCGTGGCAAGAGCGTGGTATTGAGTTGATAAGCGCAGTCAAGGTAAGTGTCTTGCCTAATTCTGTGTTGGGGACTTCTCTTAGGCATTTTTATACTGATTTTGTTACGTGGACCCCGTGTACGTGAGGTGATGAGTGCGTACACGGGTCATTGTTGCTAAAATTCTATTTTTACTTCCATGAAATCACTCATTTTCATTCATATATTACTGTTTCCTATCTTAATTGAGTAGATAGCTTAAGAGGAAGCATGCCTACCTGTTCTTACTTGATTTCCACTTATTTGCTACTAGTCGCACCATGCTTAGGTAGCTTCACTCTATTCTTGGATATTGTTTTCCTGGACTGTTTAATTAAGCCATAATTGACATACTTCTGCTTTGCATATTTAAATTGGGATTACGGACTGAGATCCGGGAGCTTTCCCCCTGTACTGCATTTCATATTTAAATTGGGACTACGGATCGAGATCCGCGAGCTTTCCCTATACTGAAATGCATATTTAAATTGGGACTATGGACACAGATCCGGGAGCTTTTCCCCTGTTCTGCATAGCATATTTAAATTGGGACTATGAACTGCGATCCGGGAGCTTTCCTCTTGTACTGCGTTGCACATTTACTGTTGAGATATATGCTGTGCTGAGCCGAGGGCTCTCTATTTGTTATAAATTCTTCCAGTTTCCATTAATCTTGTTTATCATTGCTCATGTATGTTTCACTGTTTTATATTTATATTGTTAAAAATTCAGTAGAGCCTAAACCTGACCTCGTCACTACTTGGCTGGGGTTAGGCTTGGCACTTACGGAGTACCGAATATGGAGTACTCACGCCCTTTCCTGCGTATGTTTTCCCCATGTGCAGATCTAGGTACCACCAGCAGTATCGTGGCTAGGATTCCAGCAGCTGCCAGGAGACCGCGAGGTAATTCTGCCCCTTCCGCAGAATCCCACGAGTCCCCTTCTACTCTAGTATAGGCATAGAGGACTAATGTACACTTCCACTATTTCATTGTATAAAGCTACATTTATTACAGAGCTTATGACTATCGTGACATTCCGGGTTTTGGGAAGTAAAAGTATACATGCTGAGCAGTTATGTTATATCTTCTGGAGTTCTTTTCTGTCTTTATTTTATTGATTCTGTTATTTTCCGCAAATTTTAGGCTTACCTAGTCGTAGAGACTAGGTGCCATCACGATGCCTTTCGGAGGGCAAAACGGGTCGTGAAAAGTTAGTTCAGAGCGTCTAGGTTCATAGGAGTCACAAGTCACAAGCCGATTTATTAGAGTCTCACAGATCGGTGTGGAGGGACGTCCGTATCTATCTTCGAGAGGCTATGTAACTGTTAAGAACAATCAAATTCCTTGGAATTCCTTATCGTGCTAGTTACTGTCATCAAATTCTTAAACTCTATTCTATTCTTGCTTGCAGATGGTTCGTACCCGCACTGGGCGTACTGATGAACAGGGAACCGAGCCCCCGATCAGAGCCACCAGAGGCAGGGGACGGGTTAGAGGACGAGCACGTGGTGCAACCCGAACACCGGCTAGAGCAGAGGCAGAAGAGCCCCCAGCAGCTACAGTTGGAGGGGCACAGGTGGTCCCTATTGTTACTCCATACCTCCAGGAGACATTGGCTCAGTTATTGAGTGCCTTCAGTACTCTGTCTCAGGCGGGTCTTCTCCCGATAGCTCCAGCTACATCCCAGGCCGTGGGAGGGACACAGACTCCCGCAGCCCGTACTCCTGAGCAGAGGGTTCATATTGGCAGGTTCCAGAGTATATTCCTATGCCCCAAGCAGCTCCAGCTCAGCATGCAACTAGGATAGCTGTTCCTGAGGCACAACAACTCTGACTTGAGAGGTACAAGAAGTACCACCCACCTGAGTTCAGTGGACTAGCTTCGGATGATGCCCTGGGTTTTCTTGAGGGGTGTCATTGCATTCTTCGCACTATGGGTATTGTGGAGACTAGTGGGGTTTCTTTCACTGCTTTCCAGCTGAGGGGAGCAACTTATCAATGGTGGCGTTCTTTTGAGATTAGTAGCCCGGACGAGGCATCTTCACTTACTTGGGCTCAGTTTTCTAATATGTTCTTACTTGAGTTTGTCCCTCAGAGCTTCAGGGATGCTTGGCGTGCAGAGTTTGAGCAGCTACACCAGGGTGCCATGACTGTGTCAGAGTATGCTGTCCGTTTCAGCGATTTGGCTAGCTATGCACCATCTTTGGTTGTCACTATTAGAGAGAGGGTTCGACACTTTATTGAGGGACTCCACTCCAGTATTCAGACCAGCATGGCCAGAGAGCTGGAGACCGATATTACTTACCAGCAGGCTGTGAGTATTGCCCGGAGGATTGAGACTATGTTAGCCCGGAACAGAGAGGAGAGAGAGGCCAAGAGGTCTCGAGAGACTGGTCATTTTTCAGGAGCCCGTGCACCGGCAGCACGCTATGGTAGGGTTTTTGTGAGTCACCCCGTTCATTCAGCTCTCCCAGTAGCCAGTGGTATTCCAGCTCCTCCTAGACCTAAGGAACCTTATTATGAACCACCGGTATCTCAGGCGCCTCCTGCTTGAGGTGCTATCACTGGCCAATCCAGCAGGCCAGATCAGAGTCAGCAGCGGTCGCCACGTCCTTCGAGGGGTTTCTTTGAGTGTGGTGACCCTCGTCATATGATCATAGATTTCCCAAGAGCGAGGAGGGGTGCACCACCTCAGACTTATCAGGGTGCACCACCTCAGACTTATCAGGCTCCGCGTCTTCCTCCAGGTCCTCCAGCTATTCTTCCAGCCCCAACTTCTACCCCACCACCTCAGGCAGCTTGATGTGGAGGTCGGGGAGGTCGAGGTCGCCCTAGAGGGGGAGGCCAGGCCAGGTACTATGCTCTTTTGGCCTGATCCGAGGCCATTGCTTCAGATTCGGTCATCACGGGTATTCTTCCCGTTTTTCATAGAGATGCATCGATATTATTTGACCCAGGTTCTACATATTCATATGTGTCTTCTCATTTTGCTCCACATCTGGGGATATCTTGGGATTATTTGAGTTCCCCTGTTTATGTTTCTACTCCGGTGGGAGATTCTCTTATTGTGGACCGCGTATATCGGTCATGTTTGATTGCTATCAGTGGTTTTGAGACCAGGGATGATTTACTACTACTCAGTATGGTAGATTTCGATGTTATATTAGGTATGGACTGGCTGTCTCCCTACTATGCTATTCTAGATTGTCACACCAAGACCGTGACGCTGGCTATGCCAGGATTTCCGAGGTTAGAGTGGAGAGGTTCGTTAGAGTATAGTCCCCGCCGAGTCATTTCTTTTCTTAAGGCTCAGCGGATGGTCTATGTGAGAGATGTTAGTGCTGAGACCCCTACAGTTGAGTCAGTTCCAATTGTCAGGGACATTTCTGATGTATTTCCAGCTGATCATCTGGGTATGCCGCCCGATAGAGACATTGATTTCGGCATTGACTTGTTGCTGGGCACTCAACCCATTTCCATTCCTCCCTATCGCATGGCTCCTCCTGAGTTGAAGGAGCACTTGTAGGAGTTGCTTGAAAAGGGATTCATCAGGCCCAATGTATCACCTTGGGGTGCTCCGGTGTTATTTGTGAAGAAAGAGGATGGCTCGATACGTATGTGTATTGACTACCGGCAGCTGAATAAGGTGACAGTGAAGAACATGTACCCATTGCCTCGCATTTATGATTTATTTGACCAGTTACAGGGTGCTAGGGTGTAATCCAAGATTGATCTACGTTCGGGTTATCATCCGTTGAAGATTCGGGAACCGAATATCCCAAAGACTGCCTTCAGAACCACATATGGTCACTATGAGTTCCTTGTTATGTCATTTGGGTTGACTAATGCCCCAGCAGCCTTTATGCATCTGATGCACAACATATTTCGGCCTTAATTTGATACTTTTGTCATTGTGTTCATTGATGACATTTTGGTATATTCTCGGTCCTAGGAGGACTTGAGCAGCACTTGAGGACCATGCTTCAGGCATTTAGAGAGAAGAAGTTGTACGCCAAGTTTTCTAAGTGTAAATTTTGGCTTGATTCCGTAGCATTCCTAGGCCATATGGTGTCTTCAGATGGGATCAAGATAGATCCGAAGAAGGTGGATACGGTAAAGGGTTTTCCCAGACCGTCCTCAGCTATTGAGATCCGCAGTTTCCTCAGTTTGGCTTGGTATTATCGCCATTTTGTGGAGGGATTTTCATCCATTTCAGCACCTATGACCAGACTGACCCAGAAGGGTGCACCTTTTATATGGACTGAGAAGTGTGAGGAGAGATTTCAGAAGCTTAAGACAGCCCTGACTACAGCTCCTGTGTTAGTTTTGCCTACCGATTCCAGGTCCCATACAGTCTATTGTGATGCTTCGAGGATTGTCCTGGGGGCGGTGTTGATGCAAGATGGTAGGGTAATTTCCTACGCATCCAGACAGTTAAAGGTTCATGAGAAAAACTACCATGTTCATGATCTCGAGTAGGAAGTGCTTGTTCATGCCCTGAAGATATGGCGTCATTATTTATATGGTGTTCCCTAAGAGATATTCACGGATCACCGGAGTTTGCAGCACATGTTCAGGCAGAAGGATCTAAATTTGCGCCAGCGTAGGTGGTTGGAGTTGCTAAAGGACTATGACATCCCTATATTATACCACCAGGGAAATGCCAATGTGGTGGCCGATGCCTTGAGTCGCCGGGCGGAGAGTTTGGGGACTTTGGCATACCTTCATGCAGTTGAGAGGCCTCTAGCCTTAGATGTTCAGTCCTTAGCCAGTCAGTTCGTGAGATTGGATCTTTCTGAACCTTGCCGGGTATTAGCTTGTGTGGTTTCTCGATCTTCCCTTTATGACCATATCAGAGAACGCCATTATGATGATCCCCACCTTTTGGTTCTTCAGGATAGAGTCCAGCGGGGTGATGCAAGGGATGTGACTATAGGAGATGAGGGTGTGATGCGGATGCAAGGTCGGATGTGTGCCCAATGTGGATGGGCTTTGGGAGTTGATTCTTGAGGAGGCCCATAGTTCGCGGTATTCCATCCATCTGGGTACCGCGAAGATGTACCAGGATCTGAGACAACACTATTGGTGGCGAAGGATGAAAAAGGATATAGCGGAGTTTTTAGCCAAGTGTCTCAACTGTCAGCAAGTCAAATGTGAGCATCAGAGACCGGGAGGGTTACTTCAATAGATTGAGCTTCCAGAGTGGAAGTGGGAGCGGATCACCATGGACTTTGTGGTTGGACTTCCTCCGACTTTGAGGAAGCATGATGCTATTTGGTCGGCTGACCAAATCAGCCCATTCCATTCCAGTACTGACTACATATTTATCGGAGAGGTTGGTTGATATTTATATCAGAGAGATTGTTCGCCTCCACGATATTCCAGTATCTATCATTTCAGACATAGGTACATAGTTCACTTCATGATTCTGGAGAGCCGTTCAGTAGGAGTTAGGCACCAGGGTAGAGTTGAGCTCAACTTTTCACCCTCAGGCGGACGGGCAATCCGAGTGCACGATTCAGATTCTCAAGGATATGCTCCGTGCCTGTGTGATAGATTTTGGAGGGTCATGGGATCGATACTTGCCTCTTGCAGAGTTTGCTTATAATAATAGCTACCAGTCAACATTCAGATGGCGCCGTATGAGGCTTTGTATGGTAGGCGGTGCAGGTCTCTCGTGGAATGGTTTGAGCCGGGAGAGGCCAAATTGTTGGGTACAGACTTGGTTCAGGATGCCCTGGACAAGGTGAAGGTGTTCAGGAGAAACTTCGCACAGATTAGTCCAGGTAGAAGAGCTATGCGAATCGGAAGGTTCGTGACTTGGCATTTATGGCTGGTGATCGGGTTTTGCTTCGGGTTTCGCCTATGAAGGGCGTCATGAGGTTCGGGAAGAAAGGCAAGCTGAATCTGAGATTTATTGGCCCTTTTGAGGTGTTGCGAAGTGTTGGGGAGGTTGCTTATGAGCTATCCCTTCCCCCTAGTCTAGCAGGGGTTCATCTGGTGTTCCACGTCTCCATGCTCCAGAAGTATCACTGTGACCCTCCTCATGTTTTGGATTTCAGTTCAGTCCAGTTAGACAAGGATCTGTCATATGTTGAGGAGCCAGTAGCTATATTGGATAGGCAGGTCAGGAAGCTCAGGTCAAAGGATATTGCATCAGTAAAGGTTCAGTGGCGGGGTCAGTAGTCGAGGAGGCGACTTGGGAGACCGAGCAGGATATGCGGAGTCAGTACCCTCATCTTTTCACAGCTTCAGGTATGTTTCTATGCTCGTTCGAGGATGAACGATTTTCTTAAGAGGGGGAGGATGTAACGACCCGGTCGGCCATTTTGAGAGTTAGCATCCCGATCCCCTAATAACCGTTTCTCCCATGTCTATTTATGTTATTTGAACTTGTCGGAGCGTTGAGTGATGAAATCCGGGGTGATTTTGGACACATAGTCCATAAATGTGGAATTTAGCTTTAAGAATCTGGCCGTAGCTAGAGCTATGTGAAGACGGATACGGAAGGGAATTCTGTCGACTCCGTTAGCTCCGTTGGGTGATTTCGTTGTTAGGAGCGTGTTCGGAATGTGTTTTCGAGGGCGGTCGTTGATTTAGGCTTGAATTGGCGAAAGTTAGAATTTCGGCGATTTCGGCCGATAGGTGAGATTTTGATATCGGGCTCGGAATGGAATTGTGAAAGCGACAGCAAGTCCGTAATGTCATTTATGACATGTGTGCAAAATTTGAGGTCATTCAGATGAGTTTAGACGTGTTTCAGCATCGGATGTGAATTCTAGAAATTTTCTAAGTTCTTAGGCTTGAATCTATGCATATTTGATGTTATGAGATGTGTTTTTAAGGCTCGAACAATTTTGAATGGGGTATTATAGTTGGTTGGTAGTTTTGGTTGAGGTCTCGGGGGCCTCGAGTGTGTTTCGGGTGTTCAACGGGTAAATTTTTTTTATGGTTTAGTCCTCAGCTGTTTTGCTGGTTTTTAGAGCAACAGGTAGTTACTCAGTGTGATCGCGTGTTGTGGGCCGCGATCGCGTAGAAAAAATTTGGGCCCAGTCATTTTTGTCAGTGCGACCACAGCAGTGGAGACGCGACCGCATAAGGTCAGTGGGCCGGGCAGGGGAAGATTCATTTTGTGCGTTCGCGTGGGCCTTAGCTGCAAACGCATAGG
Source organism: Nicotiana knightiana (assembly GCA_005239525.1). Classification (NCBI taxonomy): domain Eukaryota; kingdom Viridiplantae; phylum Streptophyta; class Magnoliopsida; order Solanales; family Solanaceae; genus Nicotiana; species Nicotiana knightiana. Next base: position 7,758 of record ML388250.1, on the reverse strand, counting down.
GTCCAGTCCAGGAAAGGTCCGCGAATGCAGCTTGATGAGTGCGACCGCAACTGTGTTCCAGCTTTAGGAGGGTATGGCTTAGCCTATGCGATCGCATCTCTATGAGCGCGATCGCACATCACAATTTAGGCCTGGGCAGAATATTAAACCTATTTCGAGGGTTTAAGCCTATGTTCACCATTTTCGAATTTTGGAGCTCGGGAAGGGCGATTTCTGAAGACTTTTGCACCTGGGTAATTTGGGTAAGTGATTTCCATCCATTGTAGATCAAATTCCATGATTCCAATCTTGAATTCAACATTTAATTTCGAAATTTGTGGGTAGAAAGTGGGAAAAATGGGATGAACTTCATAGACCAAATTGTTGAGTTTTGCTTGGGTGTTTGACCTCCGATTTGAGAGATTCTTATATGGTTAGAATCGTGAGTGAATGGGGGTTTGGAAAATGTGATTTTTACCCAATTCCGAGTCGTGGGCCCGGGGGACTTTTTGGGCGAATTTCCTAATTTCGCATATTAGCTTAGAAATAATTAGCTATTTTATTCCCTTGAAGTGTTATTTACATTATGTAATCGAATTTACTAGATTTGGGCCACCCGGAGTTGGATACTCGTGGCAAGAGCGTGGTATTGAGTTGATTAGCTCAGTCAAGGTAAGTGGCTTGCCTAATTCTGTTATGGGGACTTCCCCTTAGGCATTTTTATACTGATTTTGTTACGTGGACGCCATATACGTGAGGTGACGAGTGCGTACACGGGTCATTGTTGCTAAAATCCTATTTTTTACTTCCATGAAATCGTTCATTTTCATTCATATATTACTGTTTCCTATCTTAATTGAGTAGATAGCTTAAGAGTAAGCATGCCTACCTGTTCTTACTTGATTTCCACTTATTTGCTACTAGTCGCACCATGCTTAGGTAGCTTCACTCTATTCTTGCATGTTGTTTTCCTGGACTGTTTAATTAAGCCATAATTGCATACTTCTGCTTTGTATATTTAAATTGGGACTACGGACCGAGATCAAGGAGCTTTCCCCCTGTACTGCATTTCATATTTAAATTGGGACTACGGACCGAGATCCGGGAGCTTTCCCCCTGTACTGAAATGCATATTTAAATTGGGACTACGGACAGAGATCCGGGAGCTTTCCCCCTGTACTGCATAGTATATTTTAATTGGGACTACAGACTGCGATCCGGGAGCTTTCCCCTTGTACTGCATTGCACATTTACTGTTGAGATATATGCTGTGTTGAGCCGAGGACTCTCTATTTGTTATAAATTCTTCCAATTTCCATTAATCCTGTTTATCATTGCTCATGTATGTTTCACTGTTTTATATTTATATTGTCTTGTTTTAGAAATTCAGTAGAGCCTCAACCTAATCTCGTCACTACTTAACTGGGTTAGGCTTGGCACTTACGGAGTACCGAATATGGAGTACTCACGCCCTTTCCTGCGCATGTTTTCCCCATGTGCAGATCCAGGTACCACCACCAATATCGTGGCTAGGAGTCGTTCCAGCGGCTGCCAGGAGACCGCGAGGTAATTCTGCCGTGTCCGCAGAATCCCACGAGTCCCTTTCTACTCTAGTATAGGCATAGAGGACTTATGTACACTTCCACTATTTCATTGTATAGAGCTACATTTAGTACAGAGCTTGTGACTATCGTGACATTCCGGGTTTTGGGAAGTAAAAGTGTACATGCTGAGCTGTTATGTTATATCTTCTGGAGTTCTTTTCTGTCTTTATTTTATTGATTCTATTATTTTCCGCAAATTTTAGGCTTACCTAGTCGTAGAGACTAGGTGCTGTCATGATACCTTTAAGAGGGCAAAACGGGTCATGGCAAAATTACTTTTTGTACAATATGGGCGTGCCGTCATGAATTGCCTACAAAATATACTCAAAAAAATTGGAAGCACAATTGGTACAATCCTAAAAATTGACAGTTATACGGCACACAAAACACGGGGAAGGTACGCCAAACTATATATCTTAGCACCACTGGGTAAGCCTCTACCTGGGAATGTTACGATTGGCAGGCATCTACAGGAAATACACTATGAAGACATAAACCCACTGTGAACATCGTGCGGATGCTTGGGCCATAGTTACTATCAATGCCCACAACGAAGAGCTACCCAATAGATGGAGCAGTGAACCTCAGAAGCATGCATCCTAAGATCAGTGGAAAACACACTTACACAAACAAGAGGTACGCTACTAACAAAGCTTCAAAACTAGATGTAGATGGAAAACAAAGAGACGAAGGGAAAACTGAAAATTCTGAAAACACCAGGAAAGAAAAAGGAAAATAAAAAGAATTGAAAAGGAAAAGAAAAAGAAAACAAAAAAGTGAATTAGAATAGAGGAAGAAGCAGAAGAAAAAAATGCGAAAATGCAATGATTACATCAGAAAGTGATGTTACTAGACATACATACTTTACGTTGGAAACAAGAAAAAGGGTTTTCTTTTGAGTCCAATAAAGAAATAAATGACTCCTCAGGCATCAAAAGGATATCTACAGTTACTCATAATAACAAGTTTGCCATCTTAAACGATCATGTGTGGTAACTTAAAAAAAAAAAAAAAAAAAAAAAAAAAAAAAAAAAAAAAAAAAAAAAAAAAAAAAAAAAAAAAAAAAAAAAAAAAAAAAAAAAAAAAAAAAAAAAAAAAAAAATCTAACCAATCCAAATCACCAGCAAAAATATCCGTTACACACTCTCATTTTCAGTTCACATCAACTTGCACCTACAATACCAACGGAAAAAAAACCGTCCTAAGATAAAACCCATAAATCGAAAAACACCTAAAACTATAGAAACCACCTTTTCCCAGGCCCCACCAAACATCAAGCCAAACGAACAGCCCCCAGAACCCCAACCGCCGAATCTGCCCCCACTTTTGGCCAATAAACATAAATCTATTCCCATCACATTTAATGGGCTGACTCCTACCTTTCTGCCTACTCCTAAACATATCAATACCACTCATTCCTCTTCTATCACCCCTAACCCAACCCCTACTTCCAAACACAAGACACCATGTTACCTCCCCCCTCCCCCCATTATAACCTCTCTGAAGGAATGCACTCTGACCACTGTCCCGTTATGTTGAATCTAACAAACCCTATGGGAAAACCACACCACGTATTTCGCTTTGAAACAATATGGCTAAGCTACTCTGACTTTAACAGTATTGTCAATTATCACTGGTCAAACAATATTAACTACAGGAATGCCATATCATCCTTCACGAAACATGTCGAGTCTTGGAACAAGAGCAGTTTTGGAAACATTTTTAAAATGAAACAAATCTTACAAAATAGAATATTAGGTATCCAAAGTATGCATCATACTCACAAAAGAGACTTCCACATAGATCTTGAGAAACAACTCATATGTGAATATAATGGAATCCGAAAAAAACCAAGAGGCTTTTTGGAAACTAAAATCTAGAGTTCAATGGCTAAATAATGATGATGCCAATACTAAATTCTTCCACATTTCGGCATACAACGAAGCAGTAAAAACAGAATCCTAGGGCTAAAATACTCAGTAGGCAACTGGACTTTTGACCTACAAAACATACGAAGCATTATCTTAAAACACTTTAAAGACATCTACACTATTGAATCACCCTTTTGTTCTAACATGTTACCCACAATCCAAGAACTCTCAATATTCTCAGCAATAGTGGTAAAGAGTTCCTTAGTAGAGACCTAAATACACTTGAAATAAACAAAGAAATAAAAACTTTTAAGACACTCAAAGCATCCGATCCATATGGTATTCACCCGATTTTCTTTCAGAAATATTGGATGGACACATGTCCCTCTATAATGACCCGACCGGTCGTTTCGAGAGTTATAGCCCCTTTCCCCATTTATGCTTACTTTTGTGTTCTTTGGCTTTACTTTATTGTATCATGTTGGTTGGTTCGGGTCCGGAGAGGTTTCGGAGCGGAATGAGACACTTAGTCTCCTATTTAGAAGCTTAAGTTGGTGTCACGACCCGATTTACCCTCCGAAAGGCGTCGTGACGGCACCTAGTCTCTACGACTAGGTAAGCCTAAATTTGCAGATGAAACTTAATTAAATACAATAAAAGTAAAGACAGGAAAGAAAAGTCTAGATAAGAATAACATCGCCACTCGGCATGTACAATATATATACCCCAAGACCCGGATTGTCACAACACAGTCACAAGCTTCTATACTATTATAGCTCTATACAAATCCGAAAAAGAAAATACATACTATGTGTCTATAAGATGGAATGGAAGGTGACTCGGAGGATTCTGCGGACGCGACAGAAATACCTTGCGGTCTCCTCGATGAAGCTGCAACGAACACTAGCCACGTAGCTGAGAACTCGAACCTGAATCTGCACACGAAAAACATGTGCAGGGAAGGGCATGAATACACCACAATTGGTACCAGTAAGTGCCAAGCCTAAACCCAGTCAAGTAGTGACGAGATCAGGTTAAGGCTCCACTGGATTTATAAATAAAATAGTTTAAATAGTACGGAAGAGAGATAAGTTCTAAAGTAGACAGTTAACAGAATAGTCTGAAATAAAACATTAAAATGGAGCCCTCGGCTCAACACAAAGTATATCACAAAGTGGAATCTCCCGGGATACCGTCTCATAGTTCCAAATGATTATGCGGTACAGGGGGATCTCCCGGAATACGTCTGTAGTCCCAAAATAATTATGCAGTACAGAGGGATCTCCCGGAATACGTCCATAGTCCCAAAGTAAATATGCAGTACAAAGGGATCTCCCGGATACGTCCGTAGTCCCAAAGTAAATATGCAACACAGGGGGATCTCCCGGAATACGTCCGTAGTCCCAATTTAAATATGCTATGCAGGATGAATGACAAGCATAACATCGAATTTAAACAGTTTATACTAATCACAGATAAGGTAGAAAAGGGCTTGACTAAGAATGGCGCACAGAAAAAAAATCAAGTAGGCAATTAAGCACGTAAGCATTCTTTCCTAATCTAAACTAAACAATATACCATATGAGAGCAAGTTCATAGAAGAGAAAACCGTTTATGTTTTAGTAAGGGAAAAATGAGATCCGTCGGAGTTAGCAAGGTAGCTGTCTGGCGATCGCAGCCTTGCTTTCCTCACTCTTTATCTTCCCTTAGTTGTTTTCAGTTATTTCCAGACTATGTTGGTCTTGATATTGTCAGACGGTTGTAGTAGATTCTCATGACTAGTGACACCCTGATGTCAGGCTTTTTTTTTCGCACTTTTATTTTGATAAGAACTTCTTAACACATGCTCACAAGTTTTGCTAGTACCACGATAGGCGCCATCACGACATGGTTAGTTTTTGGGTCATGACACCCTCGATCGTTAACACATGCTCACAAGCTTCACAAACCTTCACAATTGACCCTGAGATAAACAAGACATATTTCTCCAATACTTAAAATAAAGAACCCACAACACATCTCCCATTATCGAGCTATTAGTCTTTGTAATACGATCTACTAGACAATTACAAAAATCATTGTGAATAGGATACGACCTTTCCCTAACAAAATAATCAGCCCTACTCAGTGCAGTTTCATCCCTGGTCGGCGGGCTACTAATAATGCTATTATAGTGCAGGAAGAAATTCACTCTTTCAAAAAGAATTCAAGTGGTAAAGGGAAAGTGATGCTTAAATTAGATTTAGAAAAAACATTTGATCGCATGGAATGGTCCTTTATTAGAAATTCCCTACATGCCTTAAGCTTCCTTGACAAATTGATTAATCTAATTATGAAATGCATCTCAACATCATCTACTTCTATAATAGCCAATGGCCAACCAACAGAATTCTTTGAACCCTCTCGTGGAATATACCAAGGAGACCCATTATCCCCCTGTCACGACCCAAACCGATGGGCCGCGACGGGTACCCGATACCTTACTCAACGGAGTACCAATATAACGTATCTTTTTTTAACACTCATATGGTACTTTTAATTACCCCGATTCTTATTTGAATATTTCTCCAACATTACAATGTCATAACTGCAGCTGAATTCATTATACTGGGTTTTACAATATTTATCTTGCATGACCTGTTGATTTATCTGTATCCTCTTGGCTAGCCATAACTAGGCTCTTCCTGAATCAACTACTAACTACTCGTTGGCCCACTCTCATATCAATATTCCACATAATCTTTCTTGGGTTATTTCCTTTGTCTTAATTTACGTCTCGCACTGGCTCCTTATCTATCAATAACATCTCGGGCAGGAACCCTTACTTCCTTTCCTTGACGTCGTGTTTGCCTAATATTATGGAATCGTAGCATATCTGTAATATTTGGATAAGTGAAATCTCATTCCTTTCTCATTCTTATCGCATTCTTCCTTTACCACTCCATAGTTACTAGAACCACTTAATTCTGACTTAACGCCACATCACTTTATATTTCCCCCTTTAGGGGAGTATTAAGATTTAGCAGTACGACGATCTACCTATAGATGTTTTACCTCTTCATCTTTGGCGTCCTTGCCTATCATCAATGACCCTTACTCGCCTTGCAGTAATCCTTTTGTATCAAGGATAACAAAATTCCTTACTCACGAGGGTGACACTTAGTATAATTGGAACATACAGTCCCTTAAGTTTAACTTTGCTCACATTGCTTGCTTTAGGGAAGCGTCTTCCTGAATGACCATTCTCCGAATTTCTTATGAATCTTCTTCTGTTGTCCATTCTATTATCACCGGAACGAAATCTAAAATTCTCATGATACTGACTATTATCAACTCACTCAGTCCCTATTTCATGTTTAGTTTATCTTGTTCCCCAGCCCATACTGATTTCTATTACTCTAGAGTCTAACTTTTCCTTCTGGTAGTCGCATTGGAGTCACGAGCTTATTTCTCGAAATGAAGATATGACTTTATGGCCTATATTATTTTTTTGTCTCAAGGCCTGTCACCTCTCGTCTTTTTCTTTACTTGACTATAGACTCTGTAATACTGGAAAAATATTCAGATAGGAATCGGGGTAATTAAAGGTACCATATGAATGTTAGAAAAGATACGTTATGTTGGTACTCGGTTGAGTAAGGTACGGGGTGCCCATCGCGGCCCATCGGTTTGGGTCGTGACACCCCTACCTCTTCATCATCTGTATGCAATTATCAATTACTAGATACATTGACCATGTTGTAGACATTTGTCAATGGAAACCTATCAAAATTAGTCAAACATGCTCACTCATGTCCCAGCTACTATTCGCAGATGACCTTATCCTATTCTCTGAGGCAAATGCAACTAGTGCTTCTTCGATTATAAATATATTCAACTCTATCACCCAAAAATCTGGCCAGCGGATAAACTTCAGAAAATCAAAAATCCTCTTCTCAAGGATTGTAGATAGCAATACTCAGAGCACACTCTCCATAATGCTTAACATTAAGGTAACTAATAATGTAGGGAAGTATCTTGTCTTCCCAATCACTAATCTACAACCAAAAATCTCTGAATATCAATTCATACTTAGTAGAATAAATACAAAACTTAAGGGCTGGAAAGTAAAGTTCCTAACCCAACCAGGAAGAACCACTCTTATCCAGTCGGTTCTGGCAGCTACACCTACACACTCGATGCAACTCAACTACCTGCCTACGTCTACTAGAAAATATATAGACCGCATTCAAATGGACTTTCTTTGGGGCTCAATCAATGTCATACCCTTTTTACCCTATATATATATATATATATATATATAT
>MDKJ01198327.1:0-27633 GCA_005239525.1 Nicotiana knightiana | reverse complement strand
CAAAATTTGAAGTTTATGAAGTTTTTGAGAATTTCTATAGATTTTGAGGTTTAATTTGATGTTATTTGGGTGGTTTAATTACTTGAATAAGTCTGTAGGATGTTTATGATGTTATTTGGGTGGTTTAGTTACTTTAGATAAATATTATGTTACGGTCCTTTATGTATTTATGCCTTTTTACTTATTAGACCGGTGGTGTCTTGAATAGTCCTCGTCACTACTTCACCGAGGTTAGTCTTGATACTTACTGGGCACCACTATGGTGTGCTCATACTACACTTCTGCGCATTTTTGTGTGCAGCTTCAGGTTATTGTTGTTGGTAACTGCGCAGATTATTGCTGAGGAGACTCAAGGTAACTTGTTGCTGCGTTCGCAGGCTTCGAAGTCACCTTCCTATTTTATTTCTATTCAATTGTACTTACTTATTCCGAGACAGTTGTATTTAGATTTGATAGAAAGATTTCGTAAAGCTTATGACTTGTATTTACCGGGTTTTGGGAAATTGTAAACTCTGTCAAGAATTCTATTTTGAAATTTTTAAAATTCCTTTATCATTGTTGTTGTTCAGTGGAATGTTAGGCTTACCTATTCCCTAAGACTAGGTGTCATCACGATACCCAACGGAGGGTAATTCGGGTCGTGACAAGTTGGTATCAGAGCTCTAGGTTCATAGGTGCTACGAGTCATAAGCGGGTTTGGTAGAGTCTTTCGGATCGTTACAGAGACGTCTGTACTTATCTCCGAGAGGCTACGAAACTATCAGGACAATTTCACTTCCTTCATTCCTATCGTGCGAGTTCATTGATCTTGAAGTTTGAAATTATCGTTCCATTATCTCAACCATGGTGAGGACACGAGCGGTGGTTCCGGATGATGTTACCCCGAAGCAAATGTCGCAGGGGTCAGAGACGGAGGCCAATGAGGAGCACGTGCTGCAGTTACGATGACTACCAGAGCAGCCATTGAGGAGTCGCCAGTAGGTCTAGTTGGGGGACAGGTACTGGGGGTGCCTGTTTCTACCTCGGATTTCAGGAGACCTGAGCGCAGCTTTGAGTACAATTGGTACATCGAATCAGGCAGGGTTGATATTTCGTGCATCAATTACTTCACAGATAAGGGGAGGAGTTCAGACTCACACCGTCTACACTCCAGAGCAGCGAGATCTTATTGGTCAAGTTCCAGTTGTCATGGAAGTACGACATGTGGTTTCAGTTCAGCCCGTGGTTAGGACAACAACATCGGAGGTAGAGCACCTTGGGATTTAGAGGTACTGGAAGTACCACCCTTCTATCTTTCAGTGGATTGGCGGCGGGTAATGCCCAGGGTTTTCTGGAGAGTGTCACCATATTCTTCGTACTTCAGGTATTGTGGAGACGAGCGGGATTGCTTTTGTCACGTCTCAGGTCGAGAGTAGTGGGTTGATCAGCGGTGGCGGCATATGAGTTGGGGTAATATGGCCGAGTTAGCTTCACTAGCATGGATTCAGTTTTTCGGAGATGCTTTGAGAGAGTTTCACCTCATATCCTTCGGGATGTACGGCGCGCGGAGTTGAGTAGTTGCGTCAGGGCGTTGTGTCACTATTGGAGTATGCCGTTGGATTCAGTGAGTTGGCCAGATATACACCTCACTTGATTGTTTCAGTTAGGACGCGAGTCCGTAGATTCATTGAGGGACTCAGGCATGGTAGAGAATTTTGGGTCAACCAGTTCAGTTACATTACCAGCTTCGCATGGGAGCATTTCAGGTACTCATGGGACTCAGAGGATCCGTATTGTATGTTTTCCACAGCCACATTGGCAGAGAGATTGTTTTCAGTGTGGAGATGTTAGCCACAGGGTGAGAGATTGTTCTAGGATTCAGGTGGGAGAGTAATAACAGGGTGTTCAGGTGAGTAGAGGGCGCCTAAGAGGGGGAGACCCAACTCATTTTGTGTTGCATATAGTAAATAGAGGTCGTTGTGCCAGATATCATCACCCAGGTATGTTTTGACGTATTGCAGAAGGGCACCGATTGTATTTCACTATACCTCTATCGGTCGGGACGAGTTTCCCTTATCTGTTGTTCTATTTATGAGTGAGTTTCATGTGTTGCCCTATACCTTTTTTGTGCTTAATCCTGTTGGGAGATTCTATGAGTAGTAGCCCGTGTCTATCATTGTTTTATTCATCCTTGCTAGTGGTGAAACTGGAAGTGAGTCCATGTCGTCCCGTGTGGTAAGCCTTATGTGACTCTCCCGAGTATTTTATTTTCGAGATGTGATTTGATACTCCATTGAGATGTGAGTAAGTGAGCGCTATGATTTTGTTAGCCGAGGTGAATTTGCGGGAGATCTCTATTGGTATTATATATATTCGACATGTGTCATAGAGTGAGGGCGAGACCCTCGTGATTCGTTTTGATTTGATATGTTTGGACCGGGCTAAGTACCGCGGTCAATTTTTTATCAGGATGGGATCCTTATGATTTTTTCATATGCTTTGCTTCTTCCTTGTTATATGGATTTTGGTAAGTCAGTACAGATAGAGAGTTATGCCTATGGGCTTGTTTGATAGTACCTTTAGATGCTTCTATCTTTCATACTCAGTCATTTCGTTATGTGCTTCTTTAGTTTCGTTTGCGGGATTTGTGCCCGGTGGTGTTAGCTGTGACTCGGTGATTCGGATGTCCATTGATGATGTCTTCGTGTTTATTGCATCATTATCGGTATTATGGGATTTGGAAACAGAGAGTTCTTCCATATGTGGGACTAATTGCCAACGTTGAGTTGATTTCGGGTAGTTATGGTGATCAAAAGTGCTATTGAGTCTGTGTGATATGTGTTATGTTGTGTGGCCGTGCCTTATGGGCGTAGACATGAGTTGATGCAGCTGGTTGAGGCTAATGCCGGATATGGATTCAGAATCGGGTCTTTGGAAATGAGTAAAAAGTGAGTAATTGAGGTATGAGGCTTATCGATGATGGTGAGAAGGATATATGGAAGTTGTGATGGTTTCATCAGGCTTATATAGGTTGGACTGACGTGGGATCACCCGCGGGTGTGTGTTGGAAATGTGCAATCAGTGATTAGATGAGTTCAAAGTGAATCTTAGCACGTTCGAGGATGAACGTTTGTTTAAGAGGGGGAGATTGTGATGACCCAAAAGGTCATCCCATATATTTCTAGCTAATTATGGGTTACGAGGTTGTGAAAACCTCCTTCTATCTCACCTCAATTTGCGTGCGTATCCCGAGCGTGTAACCGGGAATCCTTTATGTGAAAAACTGAGAAAAATGATAATTTTGTATTGGAAATTTGAATAAAGTTGACTTCAGTCAGCGTTTTTGGTAAACGGACCTGGACCCATGATTTGACGGTCCCGGATGGTCCGTAGAATAATATGGGACTTGGGCATATGCCCGGAATCGAATTCCGAGGTCCCAAGTCCGAGAAATGAATTTTTAAAGAAAATTTTTTTCTGAAAAATATAAAGGTTTTTGAAAATGAAATTTGAGGTGAAACCTGCTATATCGGGCCCGTATTATGGTTCCGAAACCCGGTACAGGTTCGATATGATTTATATGTGTTATATGTGAAGTTTGGAAATAAGGACTTCGTTTGGCGTAATTCGGACCTTAAATGCAAAATTTGAAGTTTATGAAGTTTTTGAGAATTTCTATAGGATTTGAGGTTTAATTTGATGTTTATGATATTATTTGGGTGGTTTAATTACTTGAATAAGTTTGTATGATGTTTATGAGGTTGTGTGTGTATTTGGCTTTGAGCCCCGAGGGCTCGGGTGAGTTCCAGGTAAGTGTCAGATTGCAAAACTTGGTAAAAATCTGGTGTTTTATTATTGTTGCTGGTGTCCAGGTAAATGCCCTATGCGAACGCACAGGGTAGTGTGGGGTCTGGGGGTCTGGGTAAACTTTACTCTATGCGAACGCAACCCCAAGGGTGCGAACGCGGACCTATAGGAAGAAGACCCTATGTGAACGCATCAACTAGTCGCGAACGCACAGGGTCAAAAGGTCTGGGGGACTGGGTGGTGCGAATGCCTGTGCGAACGCACCAGTTGGGGCGCGATCGCGGAAGGAAGTCTAGGATAGCCTGTGCGAACGCACTGCACGTGCTACAATCGCACTGTGTAAGATCGCTCAATTATTTCTAAGTCTAAAAACAGAACCATTTCGGAATTTGTACTAAAATTCATAAACCCTCTTCTTCTCCAAACCCCATAGGCGATTTTTGAAGAGCTTCTTCACAATAATATTTTAGGTAAGTAATCTTTAACCCGTTTCCTTCCATTTTCATCAACATCTGTTAGATTCTAGGCCTAAAAAACATGAAATCGAAGGTAGAAATTGGGATTTTTGGGTAGAGTTAGGGCTTTTTGAATATTTGGGAATTTGACCTTGTTTTTGGGTCGGATTTCAAAACAAATTATATATTCGGGCTCGTGGGTGAATGGGTGACCGGGTTTTGGTCCGAACCTCGTGTTTCGACCAAGCAGGCCCGGGGTCGATTTTTGGAAATTTTGGAAGAATGTTGGGAAATCTATAATTAGGCATTTAAATTAAATTGTCTAGTATTTATTGATGTTATTGAGCCGATTATGTCTAGATACAATTGATTTGGAGTCGAGTTCGTAAGGAAAGCGGTGCTAGAAGGTTAATTTGGATTTCTTGGAGTCGAGGTAAGTATCTTTCCTAACCTTGTGGGGGGGAACTACCCCTTAGGATTGAGTCTTCTATGTTGATTGTAGTCCGTGTACGCGAGCTGAAAAGTGTGTACTCGAACTTGTTTGCAAATAGTTGCCCTTTAGGGATTTTGGGTCCTTATGCTCCCTGTATATGAATTGAACTAGTTATATCTGAATTCCCGGTTTCTAGTCTCAACTCTTCCTGTTCAAATTAGAATTACCTGCCTAGAATTCCTTGTTTCTTATAAGATCTTAATTGACTTAAATGAAGACTTTATTTTTCCTACCGTCATGCTATGTCTTCCTTCATACGCTGCCTATGTGACTAGAGCTAGTATAATCTCGCTCTATAAATGTCTATCAAGAAATTGGAATATCTATACGTTGGTCAAGCATGACCGTGAGTCGTACCTTGTGACTTAAATGATTTTCCTCTTAATCATTACTTGGGTCTAATTGATGACCGACCGTGTTGATGGTATTCTTTGATGTTTCCTATTTACTGAGCATTTGTTAAAATTGAGTTTATTCGGTGAAGCTAATTGTCTAAGTGAGATTGGTTATAGCTGATTCTCTTGCCGGGATGATTTGGTTTCTTGGTTGTGAACTTGAATATGTAGAATCGTTGCCATATTTGCCTTGTCTTCCCCTCGTTATGCTGTTCTCTCTTTGTGTTTGGCATTGCTCTCATTGGCTACTTCTTATGAGCTAGTTGTTACCACTTTTGTGATTTAAGTCTTTGTATTGATTTGCTCATCGTACTTTGTATTCGGCCTTGTTTGCTTTCGCACCGGCTGTGGCAATATATGTTGTTTCTGTCATATTCTGGTTGTTATCCTCATTGGCCGCATTGCATATTTAAATTGGGACTACGGACAGAGATCCGGGAGCTTTCCCCCTGTACTGCATATTTAAATTGGGACTACAGACAGAGATCCGGGAGCTTCCCCATGTACTGCATATTTAAATTGGGACTACGAACAGAGATCCGGGAGCTTTTCCCCCTGTACTGCATTGCATGACAAATTCTGAGTTGTGGACTGAGCTCCGATAGTTTTATGATTGAGGAGAATTGGATCGAAAGATGTATATATATATATATATATATATTGAAAAGCATTTGTCTTGCAGAATAATGATAGTTGAAAGAGCAGTACTTGGGAAAATATATTGTGAACATCACGTATTTTGATGTTATTTGAAAGAGAAGTACTTGGGAAAATATATTTTGAACATCACGTATTTTGATGATATGAAAGAGCAGTACTTGGGAAAATATATTTTGAACATCACGTATTTTGATGATATGAAAGAGCAGTACTTGGGAAAATATATTTTGAACATCACGTATTTTGATGATATTTGAAAGAGCAGTATTTGGCAAAGTATATTTTAATACCACGTATTTTGAAGAGACTATGTTGTTAAGATTTCTCTTATTAAAAATATATAAATATGCATAACCTGCTGCTGCGTTCGCAGGCTTCGGAGTCACCTTCCTGTTTTATTTCTATTCAACTGTACTTACTTATTCCTAGACAGTTGTATTTAGATTTGATAGAAATATTTCGTAAAGCTTATGACTTGTATTTACCGGATTTTGGGAAATTGTAAACTCTGTCAAGAATTCTATTTCAAAAATTTTAAAATTCCTTTATTATTGTTGTTGTTCAGTGGAAATGTTAGGTTTACCTAGTCCCTAATACTAGGTGCCATCACGATACCCAACGGAGGAAAATTTGGGTCGTGACAAAAAGTACCAATAGATACTATCATACAAAAAGAAGAGGTGGTCTGAATAGTGAATTTTTCAAAAACATGATCAGAAAAATGAGAAAAATACAGTTTTTGAAAAGAAAAAGAAATCCATTTTATAATTTAGACGAAAAAATATTATGATTCTTAAGAACTCAACGGGCCCTTCCCCTTCGAATCAAACAAACAAAGAAGGGAATCCCGTTGAGTTCTTACATTTTCATGTTGACGACTCAATTCATTTGATTACTACAAAGATAAACCCAATCAGGAATATGAACCGTAAAAGAAAATACCTATTAAATCGATTACAAGAGTACCAACTACAGTAACTATTATCCAAAGAGGAATCATTCCAGTAGTATCGGTCATTTACGCCACTTCCCTCCAGATTCATTAAGTGGTCATGCTAGAAACATAAACAGCCATGGAAAATTAAATTATGAGATCCTTCTTAATGAGCTAAGAGAATCTTATTTATTCTCTTTCGTTTTCTTAATTGAATAAATAATTGGAAAATAAAACAACAAGTACAAAAATGAGTAATAACCTCTAGTAGAGACTAGTACGATTCAATTCAACATTTTGTTCGTTCGGGTTTGATTGTGTCATAGCTCTATAATTCGGATTAAGTTTATGATTGAATGAAATGCATTGCTGATATTGAACCCAAAAAAAAAGGTAGGTATAGCTAGGTCGTGAACAGCCAACCATCGTATTGTAAAAATTGGATAGGTTCGATCTATAGTCATTAAGGCCTCCTAAAACGATCTATTAAATTCATCGAGTTGTTCCAAAGGATCAAAACGGCCAGTTATTAATGGAATTCCTTGTCAGCTCTATGTAAAATACTCGTTTGGCCGAGGGCTTCCAAACACATCGTAATCTAATCCAATGCTGACAAATAACCAACCCGCAATGAATAGGGAAGGTATAGTAATGTTATGAATGACCCGGTATCGGATACTAGTAATAATATCAGCAAACGAATGTTCTCCTGCGCTTCCAGACATGATGAGCTCCACATATTCTTGTACAGACAAAGAAGATAGATTCCCAAAAAGATGAGATCAGTAAATGACAATTCACTGAAATTTCATCTTTGTGAAATCGTCAATATTTTATCGAGAGCATCTTTAGAGTATACCGAATTAGTATAGCTATACTTGTTGATGTTTTTTCATCTTCCATTCAATAGAAAATTCTTTCAATTCAACGAAAGAGATTCTCATATTCACACAATTTAAGTAGATGCAAGATATAGAAATTTGCTTTTCGTAATTATGGAAGCAGTTTTGTTGTTGGAATCCTTTTTTTAAAGAAGTTAATGGTCGGGTAAGAAATAAGAGTAGTAGATCATATTCAATGAAAGAAAAAATCGAATAATTGCAATCCATAGTTGTGATGCATTGTTGTGGATATCGATCCAAAGATTCTTTCTTGATCTAGCTACAAGGATGGGGGCAGTAGGGAAAGATAAAATGTGGAACGTAATTGAAATTACTAGTTTTAGAATATAGTTGGGCAAAAAAAGAGTTTTTCAAGAGATTGTGTGATAACTTTTTCTTCATCTCCATCATTCAAAATATTATGTGAATTAATATATTACTGAATCTAATGATTTAAACTTAAAAAAAAAATTTAAAAAAATTTATAAGGTAATTGTTCTCTTTAAAATTGAAAATGGAGTCGATACAATTCAACAGAATCTGCGAAGTGATCAAATTCGAAAATCATTTCTATTTTGTTTCTATAAAAATTCAAGTTTCATTTTTGAATGAAGTTAGACAATATAGCTCTTATTAGTTTAATAATTTACTCAAGAGTTACTCAATGAATCGGTTGATTGGAATTGCGGGATGGATAGATGTTACAGATGATGAATAATTTCTTTTATATGTCTGTCACTTTATCTTTATTATTGATTTCTGCCTATAATGATAGATAAATCGAAAACTTTTCATTTGTTATAAATAGAATTCTATTTAAGGTGAATGTCTATATTTTAGAGAGATCTTAGGGATTTTACTTGGTGGCTAAGTCACTCTTTCCATATAAATAGAGAGGTCATATTCCATTGTAATTCATCACAAATCAATAAGAATTCTCCTTCTATACTTTTCTCTGCAATACTCTTCTTCTTTTATTGTTTTAGAACACGTTATCAGCACGAGACTCTAACCAATTGAGTAGAAGATTTGGGATTGAGCATAATGATTGTCAATTGTTCCATGAACTTCCTTCATGATTAAATTCTAGTTTTGAGGTAAGTATTTTACTTTATTTTTCTCTTTTAAATTCTTCAAATTCTATAATTTGATTTTAAATACAAGCAAAGACAATAAACTTTGATTATAACTCTAATAGAGTTTGCAAGAAATTATAACCACCCAAAATGGTAAAATTTCTATGCATTGCCATGATCAAATTCATGTATGATTGTGAACAAAGAAGTGAAAATCCGTCTCATTAAATTTTCTTCATTCTCATTCCCTTAAGAGAATGTGGTAGAAATATATAATAATTCTAAAATAAGACAAAATTATTACCGTGAATGTATCAATGAATGTGGACGTGGCAATAGATGAAATTATAATCGTCATCATTATTGAGAATAATAAGGATTCTCAAAATAATCTTTCACTCTGTGAAAGTAATTCTTCTCATCGATTTGACATGAGATTTTGTAAAGAACATATATATGATTACGGTCCATCCATTCATGATGTGAATGTGATAACATCTAATTTACGAATGCATATTCATTCTTCGAAGATTATGAACATGCTAGTAGTAATGGATATACAACACTCACCTCTAGAAGGATGTTTGAGATGATATAAGAAAATAATAGCATTATTATGGCATGAATGGTCATCGGTCACGTACCTATTGTACGCCAAAATATTTTGACAATGTGATTATTAAAGGATAACAGTAATGCGAGAAATATAATTTTGACAATGATCATAATTTATAATTTTCTCTTTAAAAGTGATATTCATCATATGGATGTTGATGAATATGTGGTAGTACCAAATTAATTGAGAGCTCTGGAAGAGCCAATTATTACTATTTTGGAGGAATACAATTTATTATCATGTCAATTTATTGTGTTGTAGTAAGTCTCAAAGAAACTTATTGAGTTTCTAAAGTATTCGCGAAAGCGGTTGGTTATATTGAGACTATAAATATAGAAAAAATTTAATATCTTCTATTACTACAACTTGTAGCGGGATAATATGTATGTGAAAAGTTACCCACTTTATTCTCCAGCTTGTACTACACAAATGAAATAATACCACAATAAATTGGATGTTTATTGATATAAAAATCCATATCATAATAAACTTGGAGTCTATTTGTAACGACCCGGCCGATCATTTCTTGAGATTAGCCCCGTTTCCCTCATCTTGCTTTATCATATGTTGCTTAGACTGTTTATGTTGTGTTGGGTCGGTTGGTTCGGGTTCGGAGTGGTCGTAGTGAGAACTGAGACACTTAGTCTCTTAAAGTAGCTTAATAGTTGAAAAAGTCAACTAGGAGTTGACTTATTGGTAATCGACCTCGGGATGCGGATTTTATGGCTCGAATAGATTCACTAGGTGATTTGGGACTTAGGAGTGTGTTCAAAATGAAGTTTTGATGTCCAGTGTAGAATTAGGCTTGAATTGGCAAAAGTTAGTTTTTGGCGATTTCCGGTCGGCAGGGAAATAGGCTATCAAGGTCGGAATGGAATTCCGACAGTTGAAGTAGGTTCGTAATGTCATTTTGATATGTGTACAATTTTTCAGGTCAATCGGATATGTTTTGGTTCGGTTCAGCATCATTGGTGAAATTTAGAAGTTTCAAAGTTCATAGGCTTGAATTTGATGTGATTTTAGTGTTTTTGCGTTGTTTTTGCTGTTTCGAAGGCTCGACTAAATTTGAATGAGGTTATGGTATGTGTTGGTATGTTTGGTTGGGGTCCTGAAGGGCTCGGGATTGATTTTAGATGGTTAACGGAGGTTTAGACTTAGGAATTGCAGCAAAAATTGCTGCTGGTGTCATTTTGATAGTGTGACTGCACCTGCAGATGGGGAGCCGCAGGTGCGAAGGTCATTGTGTAGGTGCGAGAAGAGGCCAGGCTGGAGGAAGTCGCAGGAACGAGGCATGGGCCGCATGTGCGAGAATTGGATTGTTAGTGGATTTCACAGGTGCGCACCTGGGTCCTCAGGTGCGGGTCTGCAGGTGCGAAGAATGGTCCGCAAGTGCAGATTAACTGGACCAAAAGTATAAATAGGTGCCTCCGCGAAATTTTGGCATTTTCTTCCGTTTTTTGAATGCGGGTTGAGCTAGTTTGGGAGCAAATTGAAGGAGGAATTCGAGAGTCTTCAGTGGAGGTAAGTTTCCGGATTAAAAACTCGTTTCTATGTTATAATATGACGGATTAGGCTTGGAATTTGAGGAATTAAAGTAGAAAAGGTTGGGAAAATGGGAGGAAAATTTGGAAAATTCTTTTGGTGTTTTGAGTGGGCAATTGAGGATGGATTTTGGTAAATTTGGTATGGGTAGACTCGTAAGGGAATTAGGATTCTAGTTTTGTGATTTTTATTGAATTCTGAAATGTGGGCCCGGGGCTCGGGTTTAGCCAATTTCGGGAATTGTGCTTAAAAGTGATAGCTTTCGATTGGGTTTTGTTCCTTTAGTGTATATTGATGATGTTAATCTGGTTTTGGTTAGATTCAGAGCATTTGGGAGCCAATTCGAGGGGCAAGAGCATCACAGAGTAGCTTTTGGGCTGTTTTGAGGTAAGTAACGATTGTAACTCTAAACCTGAGGGTATTACACCCTGTTATTCGATATTGTTTTGGTGTATGAGGTGACGCACATGCTAGGTGTTGATCGTGGGGGAATGCACAGATAGGGATTGTCACCTGGTCCGTCCCGTAGCGACTATACTTGTTCATGGGCTGTGAGCCATATTTGGGGCCTTGTGCCGACCTGTTTAGACCCTCTTACTTTTACACTATTCTCACACTATATTGACAGAACAATTGTGAACTCAGTCATGTTTCCTACTTGTTATTTTCACCGTTATCACACTGCTTTGAAACTCTGAAAAGTATTTTGGGTTGAGTCCCGTGAGTTGAGATGAATTGCCTGAGTGGCTTGTGAGGATGACTGAGCGAAGCTGAGAATGTGAGGATAGTTATAGATCGGGCTGCACGCCGCAGCAACATATATATGTTATATATTACATATGGGTCGGGCTGCACGCCGCAACAATATAGATTATAAATGGGTCGGGTTGCACGCCGCAGCAATATAGATTACATATATATGGATCGGGATACACGCCGCAGCAATATATGTTATATATGGATCGGGATGCACGCCGCAGAAATGTACATATTGGATTGGGTTGCACGCCGCAGCAGATATAGCGCTTGGGCTGAAGGAGTCCCTCCAGGAGTCTGTACACCCCTAGTGAGCGCAGTCGACTATTATATGGATAGGGCTGCACGCCTCAGCGTATGTTATAAGGATCGGGTTGCACGCCGCAGCAATATAGATATATATAGCTATATATGTGTTGGATCGGGCTACCCGTCGTAGCAGTTGTGTGTATCCATGGTACTTGCTGAGTATGAGTGTTTAAGTGAGAGAATGAGATACTGATAGTAGAGCCACGAGAGACTGAGAGGCTTGCCCGAGAGGTTTTATTGTGAGTGATATTGTGCCCGAGGGGCTTATATTTTATGAAACTACTATTTTCACTCTTCTTTACACTGAGCCACTGATGATAATGTTTGACAAATGATTTTATGTGAGATTTTTAAATAGAAACTGGAGTTTTATGAAATATTCGGAATGTATATTCTTGACTTGATTTATTCATTTCCAATGTTATTCATTATATGTATTTGCATGATTTATAAATGCTCGTCACTACACTCAAGTTTTTAGTTACTTTGATTACTTACTGAGTTGGCGTACTCACGTTACTCCCTGCACCTCTGTGTGCGGATCTAGGTACCGGACCATCTCACTAGTTGATTTTCGGATGTGCTTGGAGTTGTTTGAGGATTGAGGTAGCTGCTCAGCGTCCCCAACTCACCTACTTTCCTTTCCTCAGTTCATAGTTTTTTTGTCTTTTGTACTCCAGGATTTGTAGTAGCAAGTCACCTTGTTGTACATTGTATTTACAGTTCTAGATGCTCATGACAGTTGACTCCAGGTTTTGGGGAAATTTATAAATTGTTCATCTCATTTTGCGATTTTAAAATCTGTTAAATATTGGGGAATTATGAAATATTATGATAGTCTGTAATGGTTGGCTAGCCTAGTTCCATGATAGGCGCTATCACGGCCGGCTTAGGATTTGGGGTCGTGACAAGTTGGTACCAGAGCCTAGGTTACATAGGACTCAACGGTCATAAGTAGGTTTAGTAGAGTCTTGTGGATCGGTACGGAGACGTCCGTACTTATCTTCGATAGGTTGCAGAACCCTTAGGAAAAATCTAATTTTTCTTGAATTCTATCATGCCATTTTGTTGATTCTGTAAATCTAAACTTCTGTTGTTTCATTCTCTCACAGATGGTGAGGACTCGCGCTACCGATCAGGGTGATCATCCACCGGCTAGACCGGCGAGAGGTAGAGGCCGCGGTCGAGCCCGTGGTAGAGGTAAGGGCCAGCCAGGGCAGTACCAGGTGATCCCTCTACTATTCAGGATGAGGTTCCCGCGGCAGATGCTTTAACCGGACAGGCTCAGGCACCGGCAGTGCCTATTGTTATTTCGGGTCTTTAGGAGACCTTGGCCCAGATATTGATAGTATGTACCACCCTTGCTCAGGCAGTTGCCGCTACTTCTCAGTTCGGGGGAGGCAGTCAGACTCCAGTTTCCCGGACACCTAAGCAGGTTACTCAGGGCCATCAGATACCGGGGGCGGTTCCAGCCCAGCCAGTTGCTCCAGTTCAGGACTTCGTGGTTCCAGCTATGCCAGATGATAAGCAGCGTAGGCTGGAGAGGTTTAGTAGACGTCAGCCTCCGACATTCAGTGGTGCGGAGGGCGAGGATGCCCATGGTTTTCTGGAGACCAGTGGGGTCTCGTGTGCTACCTTTCAATTTTCTGGTGCTGCTTTCACTTGGTGGGAGTCTTTTGAGAGGCGTAGACTTGTTGGTTCAGAACCCCTTACCTGGCAGCATTTCTCCACTATCTTCTTGGAGAAGTATGTACCCCAGTCTCACAGGGAGGAGCAGCGCATGCATTTTGAGCAGTTGCGTCAGGGGGAGCTATCAGTGATGCAGTATGAGATGCGGTTTTAAGAGTTGGCTCGTCATGCCACCGACTTGTTCCCTACTGATAGGGAGAGTATTAGGAGGTTCGTGGATGGCCTCACTTATCAGCTCTGCCTTTTTATGACTCGGGAGAGAGTATCAGGTGCTACCTTCGAGCAGGTTGTTGATATTGCTCGAGATATTGAGTCGGTTCACCGTCAGGATTGGGTAGAGAGGTGGTCCAAGAGGCCTCGTGGATTAGGTGGTTCTAGTGGTGGTCCTTCCAGGGGGAAGATTCAGCATGGTAGAGGTCGTTCGTTCAGGCCTCCTCGGTCAGGCCGCCCAACCCATAGTGGTGCATCTTCGGGGCATGGTCCCCGCGGTTCTTAGCCAGGCCATTCTTCATTTGGTGCCCTTCCAGCCCAGTGTGCAGCTCGAGCACCATCAGCTCAAGGTTCCTCTATGCATGGTTCTCCTAGTGGCCATTCTGGTTTCAGGGTTCCTTTTAGTCCCCGTCTCCAACTCCAGGAAGTTGCTATGAGTGTGGAGAGTTTGGGCATATGAGGAGGAAGTGTCCTCATCTTCTTGGAGGCCCATCTCAGCTGAGGAGCCAACCGTTGACTTCAGCTCCAGTTATTTCACTACCCACCCAAGCAGTCAGGGGTGGTAGTCAGTCAGCTAGAGGTCGCCCTAGCGGGGGAGGTCGAACAGGTAGAGGTCAGGCCCATATGTATACATTTCCAGCCAGGACAGATGTTATGGCCTCCGATGCAGTGATCGCAGGTATTGTCTCAGTCTGTCGCCGAGATGCTTTGGCTTTATTTGACTCTGGTTCTACATATTCCTATGTTTCTTCATATTTCGCCCATTTTTTGGATATGCCCAGTGAGTCTTTAGTTACATTTGTTCATGTGTCAACTCCAATGGGCGATACTGTTGTTGTGGACCGTGAGTATCGGTCGAGTGTGATATCTATTGGGGGTCTGGAGACCCGAGTGGACCTATTATTGTTCAGCATGGTCAATTTTGATGTGATATTGGGCATGGATTGGTTATCTCCGTGTCATGTTGTTCTTGATTGTCACGCTAAGACCGTGACCTTAGCTATGCCAGGATGTCCAAGGGTTGAGTGGAGAGGTTCTTCTGAGTATGTGCCTAGCAGGGTGATTTCCTACCTAAAGGCTCAGTGTATGGTTGAGAAGGGGTGTTTATCATATTTGGATTTTGTGAGGTGTGTCAGTGGTGAGACTCCCACTATTGATTCAGTTCCTGTGGTCCGTGACTTTCCGGACGTGTTTCCTGCGGACTTGCCGGGCATGCTTCCTGATAGGGACATTGACTTTGGTATTGACCTAGTGTCAGGCACTTAGCCTATTTCTATTCCACTTTATCGCGTGGCACCAGCGAAGCTAAAGGAATTAAAGAAGCAGCTTCAGGAACTCCTAGATAAGGGGTTCATTCGGCATACTATGTCACCTTGGGGTGCACCGACGTTGTTTGTGAAGAAGAAGGATGGTTCTATGCGTACGTGTATTGATTATCGGCAGTTGAACAGGGTTACGGTGAAGAAGCGGTATCCCTTGCCTCTTATAGATGACTTGTTTAATTAGTTGCAGGGTGCCAGGGTATTTTCCAAGATTGACTTGCGTTCCGGCTATCATCAGTTGAAGATTCGGGGGCCAGATATTTCGAAGGCTGCTTTCAGGACTAGATATGGTCATTATGAATTTCTGGTTATCTCATTCGGGCTGACCAATGCCCCAGCAGCCTTTATGCACTTGATACACAGTGTATTCCGGCCTTATCTGGATTCTTACATCATCGTGTTTATTGACGATATCTTGGTGTATTCCCGTTCTCGGGAGGATCATGAGCAGCACTTGAGAGTTGTGCTTCAGACCTTGAGAGAGAAGAGATTGTATGCAAAATTTTTGAAGTGTGAGTTCTGGCTTGATTCAGTAGCATTCTTGGGGAACGTGGTGTTCAGTGAGGGTATTCAGGTTGATCCGAAGAAGGTAGAGGCGGTGCAGAGCTGGCCTAGACAGGCATCAACTACCGAGATTCGCAGTTTCCTTGGTTTGGTAGGGTACTATCGCCGTTTCATAGAGGGATTTTCATCTATTGCAGCACCTATGACCAGAATGACCTAGAAGGGTGCTCAGTTCAGGTGGACTGAGGAGTGCGAGGAGAGCTTCCAGAAGCTCAAGTCAGCTTTGACTACAGCTCCGGTGTTGGTTTTGCCTACAGTTCAGGTTCTTATACAGTTTACTGTGATGCCTCGAGAGTTGGCCTTAGAGCGGTTTTGATGCAGGCCGGTAGGGTGATTGCCTACGTGTCCAGACTGTTGAAGGTGCACGAGAAGAACTATCCAGTGCACGATCTTGAGCTAGCAGCTATTGTCCACGCCTTGAAGATTTGGCGTCATTATTTATATGGAGTGCGTTGTGAGATTTTCACTGATCACCATAGTTTGCAGCATTTGCTTAAGCAGAAGGATCTGAATTTACGTTAGAGGAGGTGGTTGGAGCTTCTCAAGGATTATGACCTCACTATTTTATATCATCCGGGGAAGGCCAATGTAGTGGTCGATTCCCTGAGTCGCAGAGCGGAGAGCTTGGGGAGTTTAGCCTACCTTCCAGTAGCAGAGCGACCTTTAGCACTTGATGTTCAGGCTTTAGCGGGTCAGTTGGTCAGATTGGATCTATCAGATCCCCTGCGGGTATTGGCTTGTGTAGCCTCTAGGTCTTCTCTTTATGATCATAGTAGAGCACGCCAGTATGATAATCCACACTTTCTTGTTCTTTAGGACAGGGTCCGTCGCGTTGATCCTAGGGATATGTTTATTGGCGATGATGGGGTCATGAGGATGCAGGGCCGGATTTGCGTGCCCAATGCGAATGGGCTTTGAGATTTGATTCTAGCTGAGGCCCATAATTCGTGGTATTCCATCCATCCGGGTGCCGCAAAGATATATCAGGATCTGAGGCAGCATTATTGGTGGAGGTGGATGAAGAGAGATATTGTTGAGTTTGTGGCTCGGTGTCTCAACTGTCAGCAGGTCAAGTGTGAGCACCAGAGACCAGGTGGATTGCTTCAGAGATTAGATATTCCAGAGTGGAAGTGGGAGCGAGTCACCATGGACTTCGTAGTTGCGCTTCCACGAACTTTGAGGAGGTTTGATGCTATATGGGTTATTATGAATCGGCTGACCAAGTCTGCGCACTTAATTCATGTTGGTACTACTTATTTTTTCGGAGAGGTTAGCTAAGATTTATATCAGGGAGATTGTCCGATTGCATGGGGTTCCAGTTTCTATCATTTCTAACAGAGGTACTCAGTTAACATCTCAGTTTTGGAGGGTCGTTCAGAGGGAGTTAGGTACTCAGGTTGAGTTGAGCACAACGTTTCATCCTCTGACCGACGGTCATGGGATCTGTTTCTGCCACTCGCGGAGTTTGCTTATAATAATAGTTATCAGTCGAGTATCCAGATGGCTCCGTATGAGGCTTTATATGGTAGAAGGTGCAGATCTCCGGTTGGTTGGTTTGAGCCGGGTGAGGTTAGGCTATTGGGCACAGACTTGGTTCAGGATGCGTTGGGTAAGGTGAAGTTGATTCAAGAGCGGCTTCCCACGGTGCAGTCTAGGCAGAAGAGTCATGCGGATCGGAAGGTCCGAGATGTGTCTTTCATGGTTGGGGAGAAAGTGTTGCTAAAGGTGTCACCCATGAAGGGTGTTATGAGGTTCAGGAAGAGGGGAAAGCTGAGTCCCAGATTTATTGGGACTTTCGAGGCGCTTCAGAGGATTGGGGAGGTGGCTTATAGGCTTGCCTTTCCTCCCATCTTGTCGAGTGTTCATCCGGTGTTCCATGTTTCGATGCTTCGGAAGTATGTTGGTGATCCGTCTCATGTTTTGGACTTCAGCACGGTTCAACTCGAGGGTGATATGTCATATGAGGTAGAGCCAGTGGCTATTTTGGGTCATTAGGTCAGAAAGCTGAGGTCTAAGGATATAGCTTTAGTGAAGGATCAGTGGAGAGGACAGCTGGTGGAGGATTCCACCTGGGAAACCGAGCAGGAGATGTGGAGCAAATATCCTCATTTATTCGAGACTCCAGGTATATTTCTTGTAACGACCCGACCGGTCAACATTTTGGGTAAACGACCCCGGAATTGAGTTTCGTCAATTTCGGTAGCTTTGTGAGATGATTTCGGACTTGGGCGTATGTTCGAGTTGGGTTTCTGATGACCCGGGGGCATTTCGGCACCCACTATTGAAATAAGAAGTTCCTTAAGTTCATATTTTGGTTTAGAATGTGTTTTTGTGTTATCGAGGTCCGAACAGAATTTCGAGACCAGCAATAGTTCTGTTATGTTAATTATGGCATGCCCGCAAAATTTGAGGTCATTCCGAGTTGTATAGGTCGGTTCGACGCGTTGTGAGGAAGTCTAGAAAACCAAAAATTTCTAAGTTTGGTTCTTGGGGTTGGGGGTGTGATTTTGAGTTTTAGCGTTGTTTTGGGTGTTCCGAAGGCTCGAGAGAGTCTGTATTATGATTTGGGACCCGTTGGTATATTTGGATTAGGGCTCGGGTGGGCCCAGGTGCCTCCCAGGCACCTAACGAGGCCAAAAACCAAATAAAACAACTGCTGGTGTAGCTGTTGCTGGTGTGACCGCAGGTGCGGAACCGCTCCTGCGAACCCAGCCTCGCAGGTGCGGAAATCTAGGGGAGCCCCAGCCTTCGCAGGTGCAGAACCCTTTCCGTAGGGGCGGGTCCGCAGGGGCGGAAAACCTTTCGCTAGTGCGATCCCCATCCCCCTCGTAAATTTCCGAAGGTGCGGTCATTTCCTCGCTGGTGCGGGACCGCAATTGCGGTCCCTTGGTCGCAGGTGCGGAAACCACTGGAGGCAGACCCCTT
Organism: Nicotiana knightiana; assembly: GCA_005239525.1. Lineage (NCBI taxonomy): Eukaryota > Viridiplantae > Streptophyta > Magnoliopsida > Solanales > Solanaceae > Nicotiana > Nicotiana knightiana. The sequence continues at coordinate 9,020 of MDKJ01198327.1, read as the reverse complement.
TAAATGTCTAAAACACGGGATTTTCTTCATTTTTCACATGCACAACCTCCATTAAAGGGCCTCCAAGCTAGAGCAGCATCTCCCACGACCTAAGTAGTGCCAAGGTAAGTAATTCCTCTCTATTTTCCTAAATCTTTACATGGAATTCAACTAGAATTGATTACTAAAAACATCAAAAATCAAGAATTGGGTAGTACAAGTTAGGGCTCTTAAGAATTTGATAAACCGCCCAATGTTAGCCATGCATTCCAGAAATAATGACGTAATTATGATCCTTAGGCTTCGGGTGAGTGATCCCTTCGAGAATTTTCAGAATCCGAGCGTGTGGGCCCGGGGTTGGATTTTTAGAATTTTTCAAGAATGTAATTTTGGGTAAATTAGAATAATTTCCCTATTGAGCATGCATTGATGTTATTAAACTATATATGGCTAGTTGCGAGCCATCGAGGGAAGGGGAAAATGTCCCCCTAGGTTCCTTCTTTGCTATGTATACATGTTGTGGGGGCCGCGTACGTACCATGTGATGAGAGTCCATACATGGCGACTATATTGCTATATCGGGTAGCTTTAGGACTCACGAGCATGCCACTATGTGCCTTATTTGTGTCTTTCATGTGTTAAAATTTGAAATTATTGTTGAGTTGTTATGGAAACATGAAACATTATGATTTGGATCCCAGTTGGCTATCCGTGGTATTGACACAGTCCTGTTGAGTTCACTATTGAGTTGGTACACACATGTACTTATATATATATACACTTGATATCGAGTCAGCACACGAGTCGCAGTTATGATGCGCAACCGTGGGATAGCTTATAATTATTATCGAGTCAGCACACGAGTCGCAGGGATGATGCGCGATTGTGAGATAGCTTACTACTATTATCGAGTCAGTACACGAGTCGTAGGGATGATGCGCAATCATGGGATAGCTTATTATATCGAGTCAGCACGCGAGTCGCAGGTATGATTCGCGATCGTGGGATAGCTTATGACCTCAGTCCCTATGACCACCCTTATGCTCCGGCCGGTTGTCTTGTCCTGGTATATGTATGATCACTTGAATTTTGAGTCGCTTAATAAAAAATTGGAGTGTCAGGTATTTGTTAAGAGAAGATTTTTGGTACCTTGTTGTCCCTTTTCAGTTATTATCTAGTTATCGTTATTTTCCATATACTTGTTGCTCACTGTTTTACATGCCTATTGTTTTAGCCATATTTCGTCATATATTATATTGCTGGACCTTAGTGAGTATCTAGTCGACCTCTCGTCACTAATATTTCGAGTTTGGGCGGGATACTCACTGGGTACATATTTATTATGTACTCATAATGCACTTCTTCTTCTTCTTTACTTGACTGCACAGGTCAGGAGGCTGGTACATCTGATTATCAGGCCGGTGTTAGATACTGACTGGGCTGAGTCGACTTCACAGTGAGTTGCTCTTCCTGACAATCTCTGGCAGCACCCTGGAGTTCCCTTTTGTCATTTTCCCTTCTATTTCATTCAGACTATGGGATTGTGTATATATATGTTATCCTTGTATATTCAGATAGTGCCCGTGATACTCGTGACACTAGTTCCTGGCACACACATGCGTATATTTTGTGTTTTGGGCTTATATTCATACATATGCTTATCTTTTGGTTCATGTATCAGACGACTTTATTTTTTTTATGTCATAGGCTATTATCATGTTAATAAATGCTTAAAACTGGTAAAAGTTGGAATAATTAATCACATGGGAAGGGTAACACTTAGTGTAGTTTATGTTGGCTTGCCTAACCCCGTTGTTGGGCGCCATCACGACCCGTGTGGGAATTTTAGGTCGTGACAACATGGTATCATAGCACTAGGTTCACGTAAGTCTCACGAGTCCCGGGCCAACCCGGTAGAGTCTTGCGAATCGGTACGGAGACATCTGTACTTATCTTCAGGAGGCTACAGGGTGTTAGGAAACCTATACTTGTTCTTACTCTATCGTGCAGCCTATGATTTACTAAATTCATTCTTCTATTCTCTCACAGATGGTGAGGACGCGTTCATCTCATGTTCCTGATCCGGGAGAGGGTGTCGCTCGAGGCTGTGGTAGGGGCAGGGGTAGGGCATCTGCCCGTGGTAGGGGACGAGGGAATCCTAGAGCTATACCGGTCCCGCCACCAGAGGACCCTATATTAGAGGAGCAGGATGAGGTGCCTCCAGCAGATCCAGCACCCGTAGACTTTATGACGGCGCCAGGCTTTCAGGCAGCCATGGGCCGAATGATGAGATTCATGGACACCATGTCCCAGGTTGGTTTATTTCCAGCAGATCCTATCACTTCACAGGCGGGAGGGGGAGCCAAGACCCCTACTGCCCAGGCCGCAGGTCCGACAGCAGCATTACATCCCACCCCGGGTACACTGCCCGTGGATGATGCCCAGCCTGTAGCAGTAGCACCGGAGCCCAGACCAGTTATGGGTGGTGATCAGCATAAGATGTTAGACAGATGGACCCACTTACGCCCTCCAGTCTTCGGGGGTGAGCGAGGTGAGGATGCCTAGGATTTCATTGATAGGTTCATGGATAGACTGCGCAACATGGGGATCCTAGCATCCCATAGAGTGGATTTCACTGCATTCCAGTTAGAGGGCAGAGCTCGCAGGTGGTGGCAGTCTTATATGCTCAGCATGCCGGCCAATTCTCCTACTATCACTTGGGAGCAATTCGCACAGATGTTCTTGGATAGTATATTCCACCCTCTGAGAGGGAGGAGCTGAGGGTTCAGTTTGAGTGGTAGGAGTAGGGGAAGATGTCTGTGACGGATTATGAAGCCAGATTCTCAGAGCTGTCATGCCATGCTCTTATGATATTACCAACCGATGCTGAGAGAGTTCGGAGGTTTGTGGTAGGATTGCATCCAGGTATTAGGTCCACCATGGCCCGAGAGGTGGAGATGGGTACCTCGTACCATCTACTGGTCGAGATAGCTCGACGGATTGAGGGATACCGAATGAGGAGCAGGGAGCAGGGTCAGCAGGACAAGAGTTCCAGATTTACAGGTGATTTCAGGGGTGCTCCAGCTAGGGGCAGGGGTCAGTTTGGAGGCGGTCGGTCCAGCAGGCCTTCATATGCAGCACCTCCACCACCTCCCCGAGGTGTCCCAGCTAGGCCCCAGTTCAGTTCCATGCTAGAGCGCTCCTATCGACCTCTAGTTATTCAGGGTTCTCCCAGTGGTCATTCCAGTCATCAGAGATCTTTCCATCCTTATTTCAGTGCTATGCCTGAGGGCTCTCATCGCCCTCCGGCCATTCAGGATTCTTCTTCGGGTCAGCAGGATATGTCATTTATGAGGTGCTTCGAGTGTGGGAACTTATGCCATATCAGGAAGAATTGTCCCAACTATCGGGGCAAGGTCGTGCAGTAGAGTCACCAGCCCCCGGTTTCAGCACTAGGAGTTCGACCGCCTAGAGGTGGGGGTCAGGTTGGTAGAGGCCGTCCTAGAGGGGGAGGCCAGTCTGGAGGGGGTCAGTCAGCTCCAGCTTGTTCTGGGGGAGCTCGGCCTTCAGGAGCTCCAGCCAGGTTTTATGCCATTCCGGCCAGATCAGATGCAGTGGCCTCAGACGCCGTGATCACAGGTATTATCTCAGTATGTGGTAGAGAGGCTTCAGTATTGTTTGATCCAGGATCCACTTATTCATATGTTTCAACCTTATTTGCTCCTTTTCTAGATGTCTCTTGAGAGTCTTTGGGATCTCCTATATATGTGTCCACTCCTGTGGGAGACTTTGTGGTGGTAGACCGGGTGTATTGGTCTTGTGTGATCACATTCTGTGAGTTTGAGACCAGAGCTGACCTTTTATTGCTCGACATGGTTGATTTTGAGGTTATTCTGGGCATGGATTGGCTATCTCCTTATTATGTCGTGCTCGATTTCCATGCTAAGACAGTTACTTTAGCCATGCCTGAGTCTCCTAGGCTGGAGTGGAGGGGTTCTTCAGTTAGCGCATCCAGCCGGGTTATTTCATTCTGGAAGGCTCGACATATGGTCGAGAAGGGTTGTCTAGCCTATTTGGCTTATGTGCGGGACACCACCGCCGAGTCTCCGACGACTAATTTCGTGCCAGTTGTTCGAGAATATGCTGATGTATTTCCTTCGGATCTTCCGGGTATGCCTCCGAACCGTGATATTGATTTCTGCATTGATTTAGCCCCAGATACTCAGCCTATATCCATTCCTCCGTATCGTATGGCTCCGAAAGAGTTGAAGTAGTTGAAGAAGCAGCTTGAGGAGTTGTTAGCTAAGGGGTTCATCAGACCGAGTGTGTCACCGTGGGGTACTCCAGTTCTATTTGTGAAAAAGAAGGATGGATCTATGCGGATGTGTATTGACTACCGCCAGTTGAACAAGGTTACCATTAAGAACAAGTATCCCTTTCCGCGTATCGATGATTTGTTTGACCAGTTGCAGGGTGCTTGTTTGTTTTCTAAGATTGACTTGAGATCAGTTTCTCATCATTTGAGGATTCGGGCTTCAGATGTTTCGAAGATTGCTTTTCGTACGAGATATGGCCATTATGAGTTCATGGTGATGCCCTTTGGCTTGACTAACGCCACAGAAGCCTTTATGGACTTGATGAATAGGGTGTCCAGGCCGTATATTGATTCCTTCGTCATTATCTTCATTGATGATATTTTGATTTACTCTCGTATCCTGGGGGAGCACAAGCACCAATTGAGAGTTGTGCTCCAGACCTTACGAGAACAGAAGCTATATGCCAAGTTCTCCAAGTGTGAATTTTGGTTGGATTCCGTGGAATTTTTGGGGCATGTGGTATCCGGAGAGGGTATCAAGGTTGATCCTCAGAAGATCGAGGCAGTTCAGAGTTGGTCGCGTCCTACTTCAACTACTGAGATCAAGAGCTTTTTGGGCCTAGCAGGTTATTATCGCCGATTTGTGGAGGGTTTCTCTTCTATTGCATCTCCATTTACTAGATTGACTCAGAATAATGCCCTGTTTTGATGGTCTGACGAGTGTGAGGCGAGATTTCATAAGCTCGAGGCAGCATTGACCTTAGCACCAGTTCTAGTATTGCCATTCGGTTCTGGGAGGTACTCGCTATATTGTGACGCTTTACACGTTGGCTTGGGGTGCGTGTTGATGCACGAGGGGAGAGTTATTGCTTATGCTTCACGCCAGCTGAAGGTTTATGAGAAGAATTACCATGTGCACGATTGGAGTTGGCGGTGATTGTTCATGCTCTTAAGATCGGAGTGCCCTGTGAGGTTTATACCGACCACCGCAGCTTGCAGCACTTATTCAAATTGAAGGATCTTAATTTGAGGCAACGCAGATGGCTTGAGTTTTTGAAGGATTATGATATCACCATTCTTTATCACCTGGGAAAGGCTAATGTGGTGGCAGATGCTTTGAGCCGAAAGGCTGAGAGTATGGGTGGCTTGGCTTATATTGCAGCGGAGGAGAGACCTCTAGCCTTGGACGTTCAGTCCTTGGCCAATCACTTGGTGAAATTAGATCTTTCAGAGCCTCGTCGAGTTTTGGCACATGTGGTTGCTCAGTCTTCGTTATTGGGAGAGATTAAGGCCCGACAGTTCTATGATCCGTGCTTGGCAGAGCTTCGGGAGACAGTGGTTCAGGGTAGGGCCAAGGAGGTTACTATTGGCAAGGATGGTGTTCTAAGACTTCAGGGCCGCTTATGTGTTCCTAATGTTGAGGGCCTGAGGGAGAGGATTCTAGAGGAGGCACACAGTTCTCGATATTCTATTCACCCTGGTGCTACGAAGATGTATCGTGATTTGAAGCAGCATTTCTGGTGGAGGCGAATGAAGGACATTGTGGGGTATGTGACTAGGTTCCTTAATTGCCAGCAGGTTAAGTATGAGCACCAGAGGCCAGGAAGCCTACTTCAGCATATGCCCATTCCTGAGTGGAATGTGAGCGCATTGCTATGGACTTCGTAGTTGGGTTGCCTCGGACTTCGCGGAAGGTTGACGCAGTTTGCGTCATTGTGGATAGATTGACCAAATCGGTGCATTTCATTCCAGTGGCTACTACATATTCATCTGAGAGGTTGGCCCAGCTCTACATTCGGGAGATAGTCCGGTTGCATGGTGTGCCGGTGTCCATCATATCAGATCGAGGCCCTCAGTTCACCTCGCACTTCTGGAGAGCATTGCATAGTGAAATGGGCACCCAGATAGACCTCATCAACCTCAGCACAGCATTTCATCCCCAGACTGATGGTCAGTCAGAGCGTACAGTTTAGATATTGGAGGACATGCTCAGGGCATGTGTGATTGATAGTTATCAGTCCAACATTGAAATGGAACCATTTGAGGCTTTGTATGGTCGGCGATGTCGTTCCCTATCGGGTGGTTTGAGCCTGGCGAGGCTAATTTATATGGATGCCTTGGAGAAAGTAAAGTTGATTCAGGAGAGACTCCGCACAGCACAGTCCAAACAGAAGAGTTACGCGGATCAGAGGGCGTGTGATGTATAATTTATGGAGGGAGATAGGGTCCTATTGAAAGTTTCGCCTATGAAGGGTATTAAGGTTGGGAAGAAGGGAAAGTTGAGCCCAAGGTTTATAGGTCCATTCGAGGTGTTGAGGCGAGTTGGGGAGGTTGCTTATGAGCTGGCCTTGCCTCCCAGCTTATCCGGAGTTCACGCAATTTTTCATGTATCCATGCTCCGGAGATACCACGCCGACTTCTCTCATGTGTTCAATTTCATCACTATTCAAATGGATGAGAGGTTGGGTTACGAGGAGGAGCCAGTTCGAGGTATGATTCAGCACTTCAGGTATGATTCTAGACCCGTTCGAGGACGAACGTTTGTTTAAGAGGTGGAGAATATAACGACCCGACCGGTCGTTTTGCGTCATCGGACCCCATTCCCCTAAATGAAACTTCCCATAGCAGCATTTTATGATTTATAACTTGCGGGGACTGGTGGTCCGGGATTCAGAGGTGTTTTGAGTGCAATAGGAACATTTGGTTCCTTAAGGTTAGCCTTTAAGGCCAAGTTTGACTTCGGTCAACATTTTGGGTAAACGACCCCGGAATTGAGTTTCGTCAATTTCGGTAGCTTTGTGAGATGATTTCGGACTTGGGCGTATGTTCGTATTGGGTTTCTGATGAACCGGGGACATTTCGGCGCCCAATATTGAAATAAGAAGTTCTTTAAGTTCATATTTTGGTTTGGGACATGTTTTTGTGTTATCGAGGTCCGAACGAAATTCGGAGAGCAGACCTAGTTCTGTTATGTTAATTATGACTTGCTTGCAAAATTTGAGGTCATTCCGAGTTGTATAGGTCGGTTCAGCGCGTTGTGAGCGAAGTCTAGAAAACCGAAAATTTCTAAGTTTGGTTCTTGGGGTTGGGGGTGTGATTTTGAGTTTTAACGTTGTTTTGGGTGTTCCTGAGGCTCGAGAGAGTCCGTATTATGATTTGGGACTCGTTGGTATATTTGGATTAGGGCTCAGGTGGGCCTAGGTGCCTCCCGGGTTCCTAACGAGGCCAAAAACCAGCTAAAACAACTGTTGGTACAACTGTTGCTGGTGTGACTGCAGGTGCGAAAATCTAGGTGGCCCCCAGCCTTCGCAGGTGCCGAACCCTTTCTGCAGGGTCGGGTCCGCAGGTGCGGAAAACCTTCCGCTGGTGCGATCCTCAGCCCCCTTCGCTAATTTTCGCAGGTGCGGTCATTTCCTCGCTGGTGCGGGACCGCAGGTGCGATCCCTTGGTCGCAGGTGCAGAAACCACTGGAGGCAAACCCCTCTAAATGTCTAAAACACGGGATTTTCTTCATTTTTCACATGCACAACCTCTATTAGAGGGCCTCCAAGCTAGAGCAGCATCCCCCACGACCTAAGTAGTGCCAAGGTAAGTAATTCCTCTCTATTTTCCTAAATCTTTACATGGAATTCAACTAGAATTGATTACTAAAAAACATCAAAAATCAAGAATTGGGTAGTACAAGTTAGGGCTCTTAAGAATTTGATAAACCGCCCAATGTTAGCCATGCATTCCAGAAATAATGACGTAATTATGATCCTTACGCTTCGGGTGAGTGATCCCTTCGAGAATTTTCGGGATCCGAGCGTGTGGGCCCGGGGTTGGATTTTTAGAATTTCTCAAGAATGACGAATTTTGGATAAATTAGAATAATTTCCCTACTTTTAGCATGCATTGATGTTATTAAACTATATTTGGCTAGTTGCGAGCCGTCGAGCGTAGATTTCGAAGATTCGGGCGCGTCTTTGATCCGAGGGGTGGTTTCGTTGCGAGGTGAGTCTCCTTTCCAACCTTGTAAGGGGGAAATGTCCCCCTAGGTTCCTTGTTTGCTATGTATACATGTTGTGGGGGCCATGTATGTACCAAGTGACGAGAGTCCGTACGTGGCGACTATATTGCTATATCGGGTAGCTTTAGGACTCACGAGCATGCCACTATGTGCCTTATTTGTGTCTTTCATGTGTTAAAATTTGAAATTATTGTTGAGTTGTTATGGAAACATGAAACATTATGATTTGGATCCCAGTTGGCTATCTGTGGTATTGACACAGTCCTGTTGAGTTCACTATTGAGTTGGTACACACATGTACTTATATATATATACACTTGATATCGAGTCAGCACACGAGTCGCAGGGATGATGCGCAACCGTGGGATAGCTTATAATTATTATCGAGTCAGCACATGAGTCGCAGGGATGATGCGCGATCGTGAGATAGCTTACTACTATTATCGAGTCAGCACACGAGTCGCAGGGATGATGCGCAATCGTGGGATAGCTTATTATATTGAGTCAGCACGCGAGTCGCAGGTATGATTCGCGATCGTGGGATAGCTTATGACTTCAGTCCCTATGACCACCCTTATCACTCCGGCCGGTTATCTTGTTCTGGTATGTGTATGATCACTTGAGTTTTGAGTCGCTTAATAAAAAATTGGAGTGTCAGGTGATCACGCTCAACTATGTCTTGTAGAAGACTAAGCGGGCGTTGCAAATATAATCCTG
>ML388244.1:0-12829 GCA_005239525.1 Nicotiana knightiana | reverse complement strand
GGTAATTAATTGTGAATCACTTGCATTGTTTGTATATCCATGATTCATTTTTTCAAAATTATTAAAATTTCGCATTATCAAGGAATTATGAAGTTATTATCAATTAAATAATAGACGAACGACGAGTACCTAACGTAATATAGTCTTTAATAACTAATTACTATGAAAATTAATTATTTTTTATTCGATAAATCATAGATTTAATTAAGAATATATAATTGGATATTTTATTCTTAATAAATATGTAAATAGATGAAAAATAAGGTTTAAAATTAATTGCTACATTTTTGGATTAAAGTAGAGTTTAATTTAATTAGAATAATTAAGCTAATTAGTTAAGAAAAAAACAAAATCGGACCTGGGCCAAGAAAGACCCAGGCCCAACTCCTATTTCTATACACTCGGATAGCCCAGCCCAAACCCCTTACACTCGGCCTGCCCAAACCCAGTACCCAAACGACGCCGTTTAGCCTTCCATTCACCTCAGCCATTGGATCATCCAACGGTCCGGAACTAACTACCTAACAAGTATTTAACTGTCCAAACCCCGCCCCATACCCTCATTCGATCCGAAACCTAACCCCAACCTAAACCCTAGCTGCCCCCATCTCCTTCATCTCTCTCAACCTCTAACCTAAACCCTAGCCTCCCCTGAAACCCCACCGCCGTCCGGCCACCAGACCCCCTCCGATCAACCCCAAATTCGCACCAGATGATCCTCATCCTCCCCTCAATCACCTCCCACTACTGGTTTCCCCAAATAAATACCCAAATCTCCTCGATTTTAGATCTAAGAAAAACATAAACCCTAGATCTCCTATGCCGGCCGATTAAAAGATAACCAACGACTCGGACCTTCATGAGTCAATTTCTCTTGACAAGAGCAATTGATTCATGAGGGTTTGATTCGTTTTCAAACCCCGCCGAAATCCGTCAAAACTACTCCCACGGGTATCCCCTCTCTTCTATCTGTTTCTTTGTATTATAACGGAAAAGCATGAACAAATTAATGGCTTAACCACTGTTTTCATTGTCCCTTTTGGCTAACTGTTTATTTCTTCCTTTTTAGTTTTATTCAGTTTAGTTATGTAATTAATTCAAAACCTGAATGGATTTCATTGCTTAGTAGCTAACTTAGGATTTTTATTACTATATTAGTGCGTATCTTTTTCCTATCGTTGGTTCACGTTTGGTTAAATGACCTTGTATATTGTTAGTTCGATCATACATGTTTAGATTAATCGAACCTGTTTTAGATATTTGAATAATGTAGCTCAAGTCTGGATATTCATAAGTGTAAAATATGCTTCATGTATTTGTTCTTGATTAGATCCTCTTGAATATCCTAGTTGATTAACTGATTTCTTATGTGTTTGTTTGGGGTCTTAATTTGCTAGATTAATTAGTTCAGTTTAATATAAATATACGATGACTAGGACTCTTTGATAATTAGTCTCCTAACTTCCTGTTTCATTTTTAAAATCTGATCCTAACAAGTTAATTACCCCTGTTAGTCCCGAGCTTTGGTCATTGATTAGACACGCTATCAAGACTAGGATATTTAACCATATAATTATAAACCAACTCTAAGAACCTAATTAACTAATTAAGCTAATTATCTAACCTAACTTCCTAAAAAGAGACTAGACTCCTAATTTTATTGAGGGTTAAGTATAATTTACTAAGTTAGAATTAACCAACACCTAGTTAACCTCATTCTCAAAACAGGTCCAAAATCTGTAGGGATTAAGCACCCTAACTAATCAGGTCTAACAAATTAATTATTTTTATTAATTGATCTAAGACAACTAGTTAGGTTAAATTGTGCATTTGAGTTAACTAAGCTTCATAACAATTGATTCACTTAGTCTCACATTTAAATGATTCCAACTTCTTCAATCTAGAAATTAACTTAGGTAGCTTCTTAAGTATTTAACTAAAAATAAAATATGTTTAAAACAATTAGTTTGAGGTTAATGGACTAAAACAGATTCATTTAACCTAAGTTAAGAGAACTGAGTTGACTAACCTCCATTGAGTTTAATTAAATTGATGATTAAATAACTTAAACATAGATAGTTAGTATGAAAGCTAATTCTAGGCATTTAATCAACTAACCTTTTATTAATTAACTCAACCTCAGTTAAGAACAACTAGTTGTCATCTAAAGGGCATAACTAGTGTCAGTTAATTATAGTTAAATGATAACCCAAGTAAGTCACCCTGGTTACCTAATGGTAAATATAGGGGCTTCAAAGGGGTACATGGGGAAATATATATTAGGAAATCAAATTCTTAAGGATAGAAAGGTCTTTTCTAAGGTAGGAAAGTTCTAGAAGAGGGGCAGCTGTCCCAATTATAAGAATAACAGCTGCCCTATGTACTATTTCAGCTTTTTTGGATGAGGAATATGCAAAAGCATATCCCACCCTTGAGCTCCCTATAAATAGACTTTCTTTCTACATATTCTGGACTTTTTTTTACTTGACTTGATTTTACTTTTTGAACCGAAAAAAAATAGCCCCTATTGAAAATCTGGATACAGAAATTCCATATACACACACAGTAGAAATCCTATACAAAAAAGAACACTGGATTAGGTATAGAAATATCTAAAGAAAAAATCTGGTCTTCTTCAGTCTTGGTATTCTTGAATTTGGGTGGTAGCTGACTGGTTTTTTCTGGTTTTTTGAGAGTTATCTAGTTGAAATCTCTTTTCTTGCTGGTCTTGCTTCAATTTCTAGATTTCCAAGCTCTCACGGTCTGGGTTTCTCTACTGCTGGTTTTGTGTCCTGTTAGTTGCTGTGTTGGTCCCCAGTTTTTAGCATTTGACCTTTATTTGGTCAAATTTATGTTGCTTTTACTCTTAGAAAGGTATGTATTAACCCATCTTTTCTTAATGAAATTTCTTGAACTGGAATCTTCTTCTTCTTCTGCCTGCTTTAAACTAGTTTGTCATTGATGAATGAGGTTATTCCTTCTGCTTTATGTAAATGTGACTGTATAGGTGTTTATTAGCATATTAATGAACCTGCGAATGTGATAGATACTTTTTTTTGTTGGTATTTTCTTTGTTGAAATATTCTGTATTTCAGGCCAAATGTATATAAATATGGTAAATATTCATAGTTCCATACTAAAAAATAAGGTTGCACTAAGGTGAAGAATTTGACCTTCTTTATGGTCAGGTTCTCCCTATAAGTCTGCAAAAAATATACTTTCAATTGAGTCTCTTTGGTCAATAAAGAGATTCAACAAGCAAATCTCTAGATAGGTTAGTATTAGCACTAGGGTAGATGAATTTGACCTGTTAATGGTCAAATTCACCCCATGATAGTGTACAAAAATAGTACAAATGGCTGAAATTTACCCTTCAAAGGGTATAAAGTAGGTAGTTAAGAAGGCCTTTAGAGCAAAGAGTCCGAGCCCATAAATGGCCTGATTCATTCTCTAAAAAGCTAAGATCAGTCAAAGTATTCGAATAAATACTTGCTGAAATATGGATATGACTGTAAGGGTCAAAAAGGGTTACATCATTAGAATGAATCTGACCCCTCCCATGGTTAGATTCTTTTCAGCAAATGCACAAAGTTTCCGCTTTGGTATCATAAAATCTCACATCAATAGAGTTAAGTCTGACCCCCGTCATGGTCAGATTTGCTCTAATAGATGCATTATACATCTATATTGAGATGATTAGAAACTACAAAAGAAGAGTTGCAAGTGTAAAGTATCCGGATAAGAAACAACCCATTAGGATTTTTTTTAGCTCCTTCTTTAATATTCAAAACTGTATTCTTACAGAGGTTGTATTTTTTTTTTCTGTAAAAAGAAAAACTATAATTATTCATTTCTGCATTCTGGGACTTTGTAATTTAAGATGGGACTGTGTATTCATTTTCAGCCTTTCTAATATATATTGTTCATGCTGACCTCTAAGGCAATCCCTTGGAATTTCTAATCTAGTCCTAATATAAGAAGTAATACAGTGCTGATAGGTGTTTAATCAAAAGAAGAACCTGTATTTTCTTAAATCAGCCTGCATAAAACTTTGAATGAATATTACTGAATTTTTTTAGAAAGCATTCGTTTCAAAAATCAGTCATTTTCAATACAAGTAGAAGTCCGTAAGATTATTTCCAATTCATTTCATATCTCGAAAAAATGTCTTCTGAAAATCAACATGGGAACACTTCGAATACGTTCTAGTCTTAGAAACACGGGGCTAGGTTATTATTAATAAATCTACCTGAGTTTATGTTATTTCAGAAAATTGCAAAGGCCCAGGAAATAAAGTGATTCTAGCTTACCAAATTCAAAGCAGAAAATCAGTAGATAATGTGTTTTATATGTTTCTGTATATATGATGTGTTTCTCAATGAACATATTCAATACCATTTAGCATATTATAATGTAGAAGCCTTTAAGATTTGATGGAGAACCGGATTTTCTAACTAATATTTCTCTTGCAAAAATAGTCACAACTAGGATGGCCCAAGGTGTTACAAACGGGGCTAAATGAGGCCATAGCCCATAAAACACTGTCTCTAGACTAATGTACACCATTTTTAGATGATATTATTAGGTAAGATGTTACTTTTGGTTTGAAATCTGATATAAAAATCGATCGTGACTTCAAAAATTACCTTAAACTACATTCGGGAGTGGCAACTCATGTCCCCGTATTCATCTTCAAACTATAATAAAAATCACATGTTTTAATCGCGGTTGCATTTCATGTGGTGCAGTTATAATGTGTCCAAAAACAAACAAGTGCACACCATCGTGGCTTGTTTCAAGATAAATTCATAAAAGCGGCCAAAAAATGGAAAAAGGCGAAAAAGAAGAATAGGTTTAAAACATGTAATAATCAGATAATTACGCCAAATATTAATAGTTAAGCGACCGTGCTAGAACCACGGAACTCGGGAATGCCTAACACCTTCTCCTGGGTTAACAGAATTCCTTACTCGGATTTCTGGTCGCAGACAAATTAAAACAGAGTCAAAATTTCCTCGGTTTGGGATTTTTAAATAACACGGTGTCCTGGAGCATCGTCAAAAATTCGGGTGGCGACTCTGAAATAAATAAAATAAATCCCAAATCCGAATAATGTCACTTAAAGTGGAAAAACTTCCTTGTTACCCCTTCATTAATCCAAGGGTGGAGGAAAAAGAAGGTGTGACAGGGCCCGTACCTCGGAACCCGACAAAATTCACAAATTCTGAGCACCTATTCATTACAAGTTTAGTCATACATAAATCATCCAATTCCGACCTCAAATCGACCTTCAAACCTCCATTTTTTCATTTTTGCAAAGTTCCCACAAAATCCCTCATGTTTTCACTTTAATTGACTAATTAAATGCTAAAAACAAAGATGGAATCATTATATAACAATAAATCTGAGTCTAAAACACTTACTCTGATCTAAGACGTGAAAATCCCCTCCAAATTTTCTCAAACTCGAGCTCTACAACTCAAAATATGAAATGATACTCTAACCATCGATTTGGGATTTTAAAACATGTTGCCTAATGATTACACTTCACGATTGCGGAAAGTCCCTCGAGATCATGAAAAACAAAAATCTTCAGTAACAAAACCTTCTACGCTAACGCACTCTCAAGCTCGCGAACACGGTAACCAATCTCCCAAAACTACCCAATCTCGTACAACCTCACGCGATCATGATGAACAACATGTGGAAAATCCCAGGACTCCTCTTCCTTTTTCGCGAACACGTCTCCTCTCACACGTTCACGTAGCACAACCGCTCAAAGCTTTGAGATCGCAGACTTAACCTCACGAAAGATAGAACAAATTCCCACTTGCCAAACTTAACCCTTTGCAATCATGATCCTTATTTCATGATCGCGAAAGCGAAAACTAGAAGCACAGATAATCAGCAATCCACCAAAGTCCACAATGAGTCTGAACTTGATCTGAAACATACCCGAGGCACCCATGACCCCATCCAAACATACCAATAAGTCCTAAAATATGGTACCAAATTATTCGAAGCCTTAATTCACATCAAAAAACATCGAAACCTCGAATCTCACCCCCAATTCAAGCCTAATGAACTAATGAACTTCTAGATCGACTTCGTGCATCTCAGTCTAGGTAAAAGAGTTATGCTGATAGGAATGTTCGGGATTTTTCTTATATGGTGGGTGAGAAGGTTTTGCTCAGGTTTTTTGCCCATGAAGGGTGTGATGAGATTTGGTAAGAAGGGCAAGTTGAGCCCACGGTATATTGGATCTTTTAAGGTACTTTAGAGGATTGGAGAGGTGGCTTACAAGCTTGCATTGCCACCTATTTTATCCGGTATTCACCTAGTGTTTCATATTTTTATGCTCCGAAAGTATTATGGTGACCCGTACCATGTGTTAGACTTCAACAAGGTACGTCTAGATGGATATTTGACTTATGATTTGGAGCCGGTGGCCATTTTGGATCGCTAAGATCGAAAGTTGAGGTTAAAGAATATTGCATCAACGAAAGTTCGCTGGAGAGGTCAGCCACCTGAGGAGGCTACATTGGAGGACGAGCGGGAGATGTGGAGCAGTTATCCACGCCTATTTAAGACTCCAAGTATGATTCCATACCCAGTCGAGGATGAACGGTTGTTTAAAAGGGGGAGAATATCATGACCCGGCCATTTGTCTTGTGTATTGTAGCCTCGTTCCCCTATTTATTGCTTCTTTTACGTTCACTTTTGGTTACGTGACTTTCCGGGGTAGTTGGTTTAGTTCCGGGATGTTTCGGAGTGAATTAGGACACTTCGTCCCAAGGTTTGAAGTTTAAGTTGAAAGAGTTGACCGGATGTTGACTTTTGTGTAAATGAATCCAAATGGAGTTTTGATGGTTCTGATAGCTTCGTATGGTGATTTTAGAATTAGGCGTATGTCCAGATTTGGATCTGGAGGTTTGTAGGTCATTTTGGCTTGAATTGGCGAAAGTTGGAAAGTTGAGAAGTTTAACTGAGAGTTGACTTTGTTGATACCAGACTCGAATTTTAGTTTCGAGAGTTGGAGTAGGTCCTTTGTGTCATTTATGACTTGTGTGCAAAATTTGAGGTCAATCGGAGTTGGTTGGGTGTGATTCGGCATTAGTTTTAGAAGTTGGAAGTTCATTAGGCTTGAATTGGGAGTGCGATATGAAGTTTTGATGTTGTTTGATGTGAATTGAGGCTTCGACTAAGTTCGTACCGTGTTCTAGGACCTGTTGGTATGTTTAGATGGGGTCCCGAGAGCCTCGGGTGTGTTTCGGATCAAGTTCAAACTCATTTTGGACTTTGGTATATTATTGATTATCTGTGCTTATGGTTTCCTCTTTCGCGATCGCGAAAGGAGGATCACGATCATGAAGGGTTAACTCTGGCATGTGGGAATTTGTTCTATGCGTTTGCGAGGTTAAGACTAAGATCACAAAGCTTTGAGGGGTTGTTCATCCTGATCGCGTGAAGCTGTCCGTAATCGCGTAGGTTTGGGAGATTGGTCACCTCGTACGCGACCTGGAGAGCGCATTCGCGTAGAACGTTTAGTTACTGAAGATTTTTTTCTTCGAGATCATGAGGGCTTTCTGCGATCGCGAAGTATATCACTGGGCAACAGGTTTTAAGATCCCAAATCGAGGGTTAGAGTATCATTTCACATTTTGAGTTGTAGAGCTCAGTTTTGGGCGATTTTGGAGGGGATTTTCACGTCATGGATCCGGCTAAGTATTTTCAATCGTATTTATTGTTATATCATGATTCCATCTTTATTTTTAGAATTTTATTAGTGAATTAAAGTGAATTTTTGGGAATTTTGTGAAAACTTTGCAAAAATGAAAAAATGAGGTTTGAAGGTCGATTTGAGGTCAGAATTAGATGATTTGATTTGGTTGGACTCGTAATCTAATGCGTGCTCAGAATTTGTGAATTTTATCGGGTTCCGAGTGCGGGCCCGGGGTTGACTTAGCTTTATCATTTGGAATCAATTGCTATAGCTTTTATTGATAGTATTTCGTTATTTTGAGTAGATTCAAGCCTTCTGATGGTTAATACGTGCGGGAAAGGCTTGTTAAGGGAGTAATTTGGCTTGCTTAAGGTAACTATCTTATATAAACTTGGTTGAGGCATTAGTTTCCTGAATTATTTGTGATAGTTACGTGTTATAGGTGGCGCATATGTGTGGGGTTTAGCCCATATGCGTGCACCAGGGTATTATTTCCATGCTCGGGGTAATACTTAGGCTATGACATGCCTTGAAATGATTGTTAAGCTTCAAGTTGAGATGTTTCTCCTATTTATACCCCTCTGTGAGCTAGTTGTACCATATTTGAGATTTCATTGAGGCTATTCCTCCGTTTGAACCTGATAAACTGCTAATTTATGAAGGAAATTGTATGTTCTAGTTGTGAAAGCATACATTTCACATGCCTACACTAAAACATGTTATTTATACTTTTCCAGGAGTATGAACTTGATAATCATTGATTAGTTGATATGTTCCAGCATATTTTCTTTCTCTGTGTTATGAGTTGGACTGGTAGCATATGACCACGCTAGGAAGATTGTGATTATTAGCGCGTGAATTGTCTGTACAGTATGTGAGTTCTCCGTGCGGTTGATTCTATTAGCATGTGAGTTGTACGTGTAGCACGTGAGTTATCCGTGCAGATCCAGTTATTCATATTATTAGTACATTAGCTTGTTTGTGCAACACGTGAGTTGTCTGTGCGATTGATTTTATTAGCACGTGAGTTGTCTATGTAGCGTGTGGATACGGATCCATTCCCCTAGGATCACCCTGTCGTGTTTCTCTCTTGATGGGTGTACACGCAGTTATTGAGGATAACTGATCAATGATTTGGTATGGATATGGAAAGGTTGAGGAAAGTCTGGCCAGTGTTATTTTGGAATTGCATTTCATCTTTACTTGCAATTTCCATGGTTTATTATCTGATTATCTACATATAATCTTATATGTTGTACCCGTGATTGAGTGGAGATTTTGAGTAATTGTACCCACACAAAGAGATAGTCCTCTCAGTATCTTATACATGTTCACATTAATGTTCTGTACTTGTTGGATTATATGAAACCGTACAAGTTATAGCAGGTATCATTTATAATTCTTATTTCTTTTACCTCGCCGTGGTTAGTTATGATAGTTATTGAGTACACTGGGTCGGTACTCATACTACACTCTGCACTTAATTGTACAGATCCAGGTGTGGGGACTAGTTACCAACAGTAGGCTTTCTTATTGGACTATCTTCGAAAGGCGAGGTAGAGCTTCATCATTGGTCGTAGTTTTGGCTTGTCCTTTCCTTACATATTGTTGTTACAGTTTAGACAGTGTTATTATCACAGTTTCAGACTTGTATTCCATTGTAGAGCTCATGACTCTGTATTTACTAGTTCCTGGGGGATTTATGTTGTGTTAGTAGTTTTTGGTTGTATTGAGATTTCAGATTTATATTATTTCTATAAGTTTTGTTGTTCTGTTTTCTTTATTATTATGTTTAGGCTTTCATAGCCGATGTGTTAAGCGCCATCACAACGGGTTGGAATTTTGAATCGTGACAATCTTTTAATATTATAACAAAGGAAAATTGTACTAATAGTTTCACGCCCCAAATCCAAAGAGGCGTGGTCAGCACCCGGTGCCATACTCGGCCCGAGCGTACCACTCTGTAATTCTGAACTCTGGAGGGGTAACCCTCAACTTAGGCTGATGAAGCCATATTCTGAATCATCTGAAAATAACATCTACAACCAGCAATACCAAACTAAAAATATACATAGGACCGGTAAATCCACAATATTGATATAAAAAAATATACAGGACTCATCTACAAGCCTCTAGGGATAACTGAACTGTATCATGGTCCGGACAGAACCTCTACCTACCCATCAAACCTGTATATATAAAATGGACTCCAAGGTATTGTCCTGGTAACTCCGAGGAAGTGGAGCTTACCAACCAAGTTGTTGTTGGACTTTGTCCACTGGGAAGGTCTATCCAGATGCATATCAGGACCTGCAGGCATGAAATGCAGCGTCCCCAGCAAAAAGGACGTCAGTAAGAAATAATGTACCGAGTATGTAAGGCAACGGAATAACTGAAAGCCAAAACTGAACTGATAATATAATAACTGAAAGTACCTGGGAATCAAATAAATGAAGATATGCTTACCTGCTGATATTGACTCATCTCTCTCAATATAGTAAGTAAAATAGTTGTCCGGCACTATAAGGCTCGGTATGTGTAACTGCTCTGTCGTAGTAGGCTCGCTAATAGGCGCTCGACCATACTAGGTTGTGTATCTTGACCATTTTGGGCTCTCTCATAGGTGCTCGGCCATAGTAGGCTCGGTATATAACTTACCATCTGATCAGAGGTTGCCCAATAGAGGCCTGCCCACCGATTATAGCTCGGTGGTGGTGAAAATACTATAATACTTTATATATATATATAGACTCGACTCTCCTGACTGAAAGAAGATAATAATTAATTGAATATAAAGTCCCGATAAGGGAGAATACTGTACCTTATGATATTAGTATAATGTACATAAATTCAGGAATAAGAACTGCTCTTTATGCCTCGTTATCAAACGCATGTAATTACGGGATCATGCCAAAATGAAGGAAAGGTTTAGCCTTAACATACCTTATCACAATCTTTACAATCACCAAGTTGAACTTTCCTCTTCGCACCTTAATCTACAAAAACGATAATAATGCTATCATTAAGTTACGAAAGGTACAACTATCGCACAACGAACTAACGACAAGCTTAGTTTGTATTAAAACGGGCAACATCTCCCCTATAATCCTTACTTCCTCCAAATTCAAGATAAAACCAATTGAACAATAACACAACAATATCAATATGTATACACATTATTTTCCAGCCTTATATACACCACAAAATACTATAAAACAGCCCAACATACCCTAATGTCTTCATATACAAAACGACCACCGTAGTAATATCAAACAACCCGAAATTGTTACGACGAATGACCAGTCCACCACCCTGCATTTATATGGTGTTTCTCCACACCCTTCCTCCTCCAAAACTCTATAAAACAGTAGTAAAACACGCAATCCAATAAAAATACAAAACAGTATGCTACAAGTGAATAACTCGAACTCACGGCTTCCTATCACCGTCCTGTGAGTTCTTACAATTATAGAACGACTTTCCATACATCTCCAGCAGAAAAAATGGATAAAAGGGAGCAATGAACTTACCTTATTTGTTGAATAAATCTACTCCTATATTGATTCTTCAAACTTAAGGTTTTTTCTCCAACTAGAACTTGAAAAGAAAAGAAATTCAATTAGGGTTCGTGTGCAATTTTTGGGAGGATTTTTGTAGGGTTTAGGTCTGGTTATTGTGCCCTCTTATCAGTGTATTATATGAACGAAATAGGCCTTTAAAAAGTCTCTTTGGATGACCCGAATTGGCCCATTTTCGGACTCCCATTTAAGCGAGTAGGTGACACACCTAATTGTCACCTAGCAGCTTGCGCATTCACGCAAAAATGCATATATCTCTCTACTCTGATGTCGTATTGACAAACGGTTTAATGTGTTAGAAAATAGACTCATAGATCTCTGATTGGTTGAACACCACGTAAATCCAAGTATATTGGGAGAAAATCACAGTTACATTTTACCTAAATTTCAGTAAAACTTATGAATGTAACTTGTGATGATCTTTGCCAACTTTTGTTCCACAACCCGCTTGACTTCAAACATAACACACGACTATCATAAAGCAAAAATAACTCTTAACATAACCTCCTTATCATTTTGAGCACCCTAGTCTTACCCCAAAAGTACATGTTATAACATTCTCAACTTGTCGACCTTCGACGAAACTTATTTTCTTCAATTCCTTAGCTTCTGAACCTTCGAACCCTCTTTGTACTTGTTGTTCATGATCCTCAATATTTGTAACCTCCATGATAAAATGATTAACTTACTTTATGTACTTTCAAATATGATCTCATTTTTGAGCTTACATCAATTGATTTATGACGTACTCTTACGTACGAAAAAATGGGGTGTAACAAATAATAAGATCAAATATAATTCATTTGTTATATGTTGCAAATATTATTTTACAAGCTATCTGTTATATTCAAAAACTATATAATCATAATATTTGTGTCAGACAATAGCTAATAACTGACGATATGGTTTATTTTCTTAAATTTCATAAACTTTTTTTTGAATACATTGCCTAGAGAAAAAATGATAGTTGCAGTTTTTTTTTAAATAATTAGATTTAATGTGTTTAAATAAGCAGAAATCGTATTGTATAAGTATTTAACTTTAATATTAATCGTGCATTCGAGACAGGTCCTACTACTAATATTTAGAAAAAGTAATTGAAAAAGAAAACATTAAAAGCACTAGTCATTTGCCTAAGGGTATGTTTGGAAAGTCACTCGGTAATTGAAATTGATGTAATTATTATGATAGTAATTACATAGCTTATTACTTACGACGACATGTTTGTTTGTTATAGCATAATTATAGTGTAATTACATGTGTGTTGTTTGGTTGCACAAATATAATTACACACTTAGATTAAATTTTAAATGAAGTAATTATCAAAACTTTTAATATAATAAATATATGCCTATAAATGAATTTTTATAAGTATAATGATATTAGATTTGGTATTTAAGGTGCATATTTTTCTTAAATATAAACTAATTAGTAATCATATATTTATAACTAATATTGTAAAAATTATTGATACATATATATATATATATATATATATATATATATATATATATATATATATATATAT